>VWPW01020258.1:57356-102899 GCA_013389825.1 Crypturellus undulatus
AGAGCCCTGGGAGCACCATGCTGGGGTCACACTCACACACTTACCAGCCACCACCTGTAGCTCTCTTCTGGGATCAAGGCATCCCGTGAGGTCAGGAAAGGTTGCATAGTTTGGTTAAACCTCTGATCAAACCAGAGGGAACGTCCTCGCTCCGAAATACACGTGGTGCAGCTGCATGGTCTTCTGGGGTATTTGACGAGTTTCCTGAATTGCTCGGAGAACTGCACGATGACTTGCTTAAGGTCCGAGGTGGTCACGGTCACCTGGTGCTTGTAGTTGAGCAGGAACGACGTTATCGTGATGAGCAGAAAGGCGAACGTAAACACTTTCACGTTCCTTTTCCTTACGGTAACCATCTTTCTGCCCCGGTTCTGCCGTCCCAGCTGCCAAGACAACGTAGGGTCCAAAGTAAGGCAAGAAGGAAACGTTGCTGGGCTGTCGGGAATGCTGGCCTGTTAGCACCAAGGACTTAGGTGAAACATATCCATCCTCAAACCTCCGTCTATGGGGCAAGAAGTTTCATTTTCCCAAGGTGGGCTTAAAAAAAAGGCAAAGCTGGGTTCTTAATGGTGGTTCCAAAACACTTTCAGCTCTCCGTGAACTGCAGCTAATCTTGTCCACAGAGGGTTCAGCGAAAACTCATCCTTTTTCTTCCACAGTCCAGAAGATTTAGAGGTGGGCAACATCAACATTCAAAATCAGGTTTTCCACATGGAAGCAGGAGAAATTAAAGAAATCGGATTGTGGAAAGAATAGATTTGTTTGGTTTTGTTTTGTTTTCCAGAAAGTTGGTTTGCAGAGGATTAGATCATCCCGGCATATACGTTCCAGCAGACAGAGATGCTTTGATGTTCACTGAAGCCAAGGAGAACAGTTTGCAGCCTGTAAACACACATGAACAAAGAAAAGGAAAGAAAAAAAAAGTCAGAAAGTTTTCCGCGTTTCACAACTTACTGTCCATGCTTTTCTCTCCTCGTGGCAAAACTTCTCACCAGCCCAGAGCCTTCAGAACAGAAGCAGCTGCAGTTTCTGCTGTGGGATTTGCATAGCAAGAAGTTTCACAGCAAGATTTCCAAAAGGGCAGAGCATCGACCTGTGGACGTGGAGTCCCCGTGTATTGAATTAGCTGCAGCTTTCTGGCCGTATTTGAGTTACAGTTTGCAGCCGTTTCAATGGCAGTGAGTCAGCTTATTCCCTCAGGCTGACCTTGATAACCACAAAATACACAACGCGTTCATAACTCAAACCAGCTGGACAAAAAAGCAGTGGGCAAACGAGGGAGGAGGTAGGAGGGGAGGAAGAGAAATTGCTTCCTTCCCCGTCCTCCTGCAATGGGTTATTGATTAGGGATCATGGCTGGATCGGTGAGGCAGAAAATGGCAAGCAAGAACAGTTCATGAGTTCAGGGAAAACTGTGGAAGATAAAGCATAAATGGCATTTGTTGGGATGGATTACGGCTATTTCCCGTATTGCTGCCCAGAAAGGCTAGGTAAGATGAGCTTTCCATCCCAAGAGGTCCCATGGGATGCTAAGCCGGGCAGAGACCATCAATGCTCAATGCTGCTGTGCTTGGACCAGCGGTGGGGAGCAAGACCAGAGCAATGATTTAAACAAGCCAACAAGTTTCTGAAAGCTGAAAAGTGCATTGTTTTCCTACAACAGAGCAACTGCAGGAAGAAAAGGCACTGCTGTTTATTCTTATTATTTTTTTAATTGAGAATGTGCTTCAGAAAGTTGAGAATTTTCTTCAGAAAACTGANTTTCCATCCTAAGAGGTCCCACGGGATTCTAAGCCGGGCAGAGACCATCAGTGCTGCTGTGCTTGGACCAGCGGTGGGGAGCAAGACCAGAGCAATGATTTAAACAAGCCAACAAGTTTCTGAAAGCTGAAAAGTGCATTGTTTTCCTACAACAGAGCAACTGCAGGAAGAAAAGGCACTGCTGTTTATTCTTATTATTTTTTTAATTGAGAATGTGCTTCAGAAAGTTGAGAATTTTCTTCAGAAAACTGAAGAGCCGTTGCTTAAATTGCACTGCTATTTAAAAATAAAGACACACATCAGTAGTTCTGGTGGATTTGCATCTCTAGTGAAAAACACATCTGTCAAAACATATCTGGTTTCCTGGAAGAAAAAAAAAAAAAAAGCTCAGCACACGAAGTCTCCTCCACAGGCCTTTCCAGAGGCTCCAGGTGATCCGCAAGGAGCTGCCCAAGGCCACACCACGTTTCAATGGGACTTGCGGGGGCATCTTGGAGAGAGCCAGAGAACGGTCCTGAGCACACTGCCCTGCTAGGGGGGCTGCAGTCACAATCCTACACAAAAACATGGTCTCTAAACCCCCAAAATGATGCCAACTCTCCAAAGCGGAGTCTCAATTTATAGGATGGGTAATTTAAGAGTTGCGATGCTGGTGTGTCAAACACTATTGCTGCTAATGCCGAGCCAGTTCACTCCTTATAAACATTGTCTTGTTCTTTTGCTATTTTTAAGTGCAGGAGGGACAAGGATTAAATAGCTTTTTACGGGAAAGCCTATAAAATGAGTATTGTTTATATAAGAATGTTTTTTAGGTCTCCAAGATAAACACAGGCTTCAACGGATCTTTTTAATTGCGGTCAAACATATATTTAGAATTTGGAAAATAAAAAGTGTTGTTTACATAGTGCAGTGTAGTGTCTCCAAACTCCTAATCCTACCTGCATTTATAGCACATGATGGCCAGGTGAGAAACCAGAAGTCCCATGCCCTTTTCCCATTGCATAAACATACACAAGATACTCTCTTTTAATTCTTGCTATTTATGGGTTTTTATAAATGTTCATTTTGCTACAGACACTAATGATAAATATATATGAATACATATATTTATACATATATATATTTATCCTGACAGAACAGTTTTGGGTACTATAAATATGATTTAGGTCTGGGGGCAAAGGCATGTCAAAATGAACAGGAAATGCTTTCATTGAGTCCAATGCACCTTGGACCAAGCTTGTTCTTTTCTGACTTAACCACCAGCTAAACCCGATGTAGGTGTCACAATTTCCCCTCTTGCAGTCCTCCTTGCTTGGTGCCAGCAGCCTGGCTTTGGAGTTTGCTTTGGCTCGTGACACATCTGGACTCCAAAGCACTGGCACAGCTGATCACAGCCCTTATCAGTGTGCCCTTTATCGCTACAAATAAGTCAGGGCACATTGGGCTCAGACACATGAGTAATTTATGAGGACTTAAGGCATTGAACTTAAATGACTTGCCACCCCTCAGATGAGCTAGAGAGAGTTAAGTGGAATTTAAATACACTGAGTTCGCTCTGGGCAGCTCAGCTGAGGCAAGAAACAGGTTAAATAACTTAAAGGGACTGGGCGCTGAAGGTCTTATCTCCAACCTGGATTTCACCTCCTGCCTTTTCACTTCCTTCTCCTTCCCGCCTACACCTTGTCCCTGTGAAGGAGATCTCCATATAATGTGCTGGGGTAGCTTTTTACTTCTGCTGCCAGCTTGTAGTATCCAGTGACATGCAACACAAGTAAAATGTGAAATCACATTTCCCAGGCAAGAATATAGAAGGAGAGTTCTTCCACGCCATGCCCTGGGGACAGGAGTGGTTCCAATGCGATTACATGGTCATAAAGGAGAGCAAGCTCTAGGCTTTTGTCTACATTTTATGAACTGAAATAAAATATCCCAAGATCGATCTGCTGTGATTGATTGTCTTCATTGTCTTCTCACACATACGAGAGAAGGAACAGAAAGACCTTTTTTATTTATTTTTTTTTTCAGGGTAGACCTTTACTGTATTATGCACTCAAAATTTGAAGAATGTCCTTGGACCCGGGCCAGTTATACAATTAACAGACAATGGTGAAACCCCATCAATTCAATGGACTAATATAGAGACATTCTTCACACCTTCAGGAAATAAACCATTTGACAAACTCATTCAAAAATGCAATGTCTTACAGAGCCACGGTTGTGGTGGGAATATTTGTGTGTCTTGGTAAACCTAGTCAGGTACAGGCAATTTCATAGAAAATTCACAGTTTCAGAAAAAGTTAATTCAGGAATGAATGACAGAAAATCATCTGAGTTAGCCAGGTAGTATTTTGTTGAGGTCAAGCCTAAATGCCTCATGTTGATAAAAGTCAAATTGTTCCTTGACAACTTTTATTTGCTACTAAATATGCAGACTATTTGAAGAGGTTAATTTTAAATAGAAGATAGAAAGTTTTCATTCTCAGGATGTTACAAGAGAATATTTCAATATCAGTGGAATGCTTCATTTCCTTTTCTTTTTTTTTTTTAAGGATTTCAGACAAAAAGCATGACAACTATTCATGCACACTGGCAAAACATCATAATGCTTAATGCTTCCCTCCCTCCTCCCAGTTGTATATAGTCACACTACAGCAGAGTTTAACCTCTCTTTTATGCCTTTGTAATAGCATCCCTTGGAGGAGAAACTTGCCGGCTTTTGCTAGACGCTGACTGTTCAGGATCCCACCGCTGCTGCTGGCTTGGCATTTGCTACGCACAGTAAAACCCAGGTGTAAAACACATTCCTCTAATTCAACATCAGTTGTTGAACTGTTGTCCCTCTAGTTCAACATTTTGCAGACCCAGTTGATGGGACAGCCCAGCACGTAGGCAACAGGGACCAGCATTCCCCTTACGGAGGTATCTCTAGCATTCCACCCGCTGAAACGCTTGAGTAATTCCACATTTGTTTCCGAAGTGCTTTACACTGCTTCCCGATCCTCCTCTGTGCACATCACCCCACTGGGGACCAGTGTGGGATGACCCAACTGCAGCTCACTCACACACTCACTACAGTTATCACACAACCCATGGTATTTTGCACACAAAAAATGTATATGCGTCAAGAGAAGGGATATGCTGTAATTTTCCTTCAGCAGACCGTGCTGTGCTAGAGACCTCCGTGGCAGTACCGTAAATGCCCAGTGTTAGAAGCACGACTTGGCTAGATTCACCAACCTCACAACCCTCAAATACTGACTAGTTTTCTAGCTTAGCTAAACCACATGAGCAAACACCAGATTTGTCATTATAAAATCTTGAGGAAAAACAAACTGTATTTCCTCAAGGGTGAAAGCATCTTGTTCCTACTGAGACTCCCTGGTGAGTCTCACATACACATTCCTGGTGAATAACTCCTTGAGCAACACTAGGTCACGCAGCTCTGGCCAGTGAGAACATGGGATATTAAATCTTGTTTTTACCATACCTGTTGAAGGTCTAGAACAGTCTTTGGAGATGTCACCCTAATGGGATGACAAAAAAGTCCATCCCTGCAAAAACATGCATAAATTCCTACCTTGGTTCCGTGCTTGGGTCTGCCAGGCAATGAGGGACGGACTGTTTTACTCAAAACCACAAGCTTGTCTGCCCTGCTCTGTCTCATTGCTGCCTACTTTTCACTCCTCATCCCATGCAGTAGCTGGCTGACATTTAGAAAGAAATGCTTCACTGGTCTGACACCTTGCCAAAGACCTCCGAGCGTAAGAGTCTCACTACATGAGATAAATTGTGCAATTATGAGACACTGTGGCAACCCTTCAGCGTTAAACACAGACCAGGAACACGAATCTCCCTGAGCCAGACATTGCTGGGAGCCTCTGGAATGCTTTTCTGGCTGCAGGTTATCAGTCTCACGAGCTCTTGAGCCCTACGAGACAGCTGTAGACATGAGGGGGTGCTACATGTACACTCGGTGTAGGCAGCTGTCTCCAGCATTTCTGCCTTTTCATGGCACCACACAGAGCTCTGTCCTTCTTAGACACCAAAAGCCACCAAAGGATGCAATTTCAGAAAGTTATGTGACCAGCTGCCAAATAATCTGCCTCTTTTCCAGTGATAACTTCATTAAACCTGAGCGGACTATGCTCCTCAGAGCTAACCAGCTACCTTCTCCTCTTCTCAAATCTGGCTTGTCATGGAAGACAAAGGTGCTGTTGTCACGTGTGCCCACGGGCATGGTAAAGCAGCTCCTAGTCCAGTCTTCCTTTTAATCACTGAGGAAATCATTTATATATCTTCTGCCCCATTCCTGCATTCCCTGTAGGAATCAATTCATCTGACAGCCACTGCCAAATGGGGTCACAGCATCCAGGTCAGGCTAACCAGCTGATATATGCCCCCTTAGATCCATCAAAATGCTCATGCTGAGCAGCTCCAATCAACCCTATCAACACTGCCTAGGAAACAAAGGTATGTGAGGGGATTTAAGCCATGAGAAAAAGTCATTTTAGACATATCTGAAGGAAGCAGTTTCTTCAGTTTGGAGCCAGCTATTGGGCACTGTTTCATCCATCACAGTGAGCAGAAAATAGGGAAGTGGTTTATGGAGTGTAAGTACATGACATTTCAGATGTTGTGCTCTGAACAAATCATTACTTCTTTGCGTCTTATCAGGTTTGCTGGCAGGCTCGGGCTGGCTAGGTGATAGGGGATCTCCATAGCAAGCACTCTGCTACAGCGCTCCCTAGTTACGTGGATAACAGGTCTAAGCAGTCAGGGTAAAGCAAATATATTTTTGTGCAAGATGTGTATAGTGTTAACAGAAACTTGGGTGGGGAAGCTGGATGCAGTTGCCTCAAAATAAATCTTTGTTTTGGCAGACCTTGTCAGGCATGTTGCAGGAAGGTCTGGAAGGGACATCTCCACCGCAGAAAGGGCTAGTGGTCACGTTGGAAAGGGTTATGGAAGGGGTGCACACTGGGGCATGATGTTGCAATCCTCCTGCCTGGCACTGAGGGTGTTTTGTCCCCCAGAGTGGCAGAAGAGCTGGCGTGGCAAGAGTTCCTCCCTCACTTGCATACCAGCAGTCAACTCCCGCTAGGAGTGGTTTGTTTGGGGAATTTGCAGTGTTGCCATCAGGGATCTGCCGTGCTGCCCTGCACAGGCCAAATGGGAATTTTTGATCTGAATTTTCGCAAATTTGGTTGGAAGTCACATGAGAGATGTCCTGATCCATCCTTCAGGTCCCCAAATCTCTATCCTCACCTATCTACTACTTCTTTGGTACAGGCGACCATCCACCCTATACAGATTACAGCCTAGAGGGAGAAGGCTGCCACAGCTCATCAGTAATGGGCAGAAAACAGAATAGTAGAAAAATAAGCTGCAGGTTACATCTTTCACAGACCTTGCCTTGCTAGGAAAAGATTTTTAGATTAAAAACCCTAATGTTTCTGCACATACTCAATGTCCTCCAAGAAATGGTCCTGTTATGGTACCTCATTTTCTTCCATCGATTGTAAATCCCCTTCCTCATAGAAACACTCGATTGTAAATCCCCTTCGTCATAGAAACACGCATGTTTTAAATAGAAATATGTCTCTACCAAGCTCTTAAAAAATGCTCGTTGCCTTCCTCATCCTTCAGTTTGCCAGGCAATGCTGGACAGACAAATAGGATTGACCCGCTGGAATATTAGAGCTTTCCTGCTGTGGACCAGTATCTATTGATGGGTTTGGAAGGGACGTTTTATGCCGTCTTTATACAGTCTGGCACTTTGAGAGCCCAAAGCTGTTGGTAATAACTACAACAACTCTACAGTGAAAATCCTAAATTAACATTCAGTCACAGTATCTAGTCTGTGTGAAAGCTGTATTTCCAATATGTCTTTAAAAACATCCAAGCCAAAAGCTGTACATATAAAAACTGCTGTTTGATTCCTACTGGCAACCTTTCATGGCAAGGAGTTTTCCAGCATGTTTCAGCAAGAGGAAAGAAAGCTTGGGAATGTTTTCAGATTTGAAATGAAAAAATTCTATTTTTTATTTTGAAAGAAAAACTTATTTTAGAAAAAATATTCAGTTTATGGTAATTAAAGCAAAATACGTAGAAGATCAAAACTGTAAACAGCTTTATTTCCATTTTTGCTAGGAGAAAGCTAAAAAATGTTCACTTCTTTTTTGTTTTAATTCAGATTGGTCTGATTTTATATATGTATTTTAAAACTTGCTAATTCTCTAGAGCCAGTAAGAACACTACTTTCACGTAATCCAAATTTTGGATGACAAATTAACAGTGGCAACAGCAGTCATGAAATTAGTGGCGAGTTAAAAGTATTGTAGATCAGAACTCCTGTACATGCATTAGCTTCAGTTTTACAGGATTACAGGAGAGGATATTGGATTATTTCATATTACAGGACAGCCAAAACTAAAGGTAGAACTCAATCAAACGGACAGCAGTTTCCACAGGAACTTAAGGAAAAAATTCTTAACAGTGAGGATGACAGAGCCCTGATACAGGCTGCCCAGAGAGGCTGTGGAGTCTCCTTCTCTGGAGATCTTCAAAACCCACCTGGATGCCACCCTCTGCCCTGTCCTCTAGGTGTCCCTGATGGAGCAGGGGGTTGGACTAGATGATCTCTAGAGGTCCCTTCCAACCTTAACGATTCTATGACAGCAGGTGTTTTGCTATCCTGTCAATCAACCTCCAGCCCAACAAAATGCAGCAACCTACGTCATGGTTAAACTGTTTGAACGTGCATGCAACTACAAAGTATTGTAGAAGATACTGCAAGGAATACATCACAATACATCACAAGATGCCTTATACTACAAAAGGCAATAGTACACTACATGGGCCTTTATGGCATTATAATTTCAGAGAAAGACTATAAAATTATGACAGTGGTATTGTCAAAAATTGGTACTGAGGTTGGTCTTTCTCATGCTGCAAAGGCACAGGCTTTGAACTGCCCACACTGAAATTCATGAGCGTCTGCATCTGCCGGCAGTCAGTACAAGCTACAGCAAGCACAAAATAGTACCTCCAGTTTCCCACTTATTGTGCACATTTTTGAGAGTTCAGCAGTCACAGGAAGTCTATAAGGAGTCAATAAATAATATTTCAGCAACACATCACGGTTAGGAGTAATGTGTGCAATAGGTAATCTACTGTGTTACAAGGCAGAATCACAAAGCCATTAGGCAGATACTTTAATTGGTCAACCATCTATACATCCTTAATAGGAGCACTTGACCTATTTGGATCTAAATGCACTGATTGTGCTCAGCACCATGAAGCCTCTATGCTTGTGGTATTGTTCCCACTCCAACTTTGGTCCTACAACTACAATATCATTGAGACATTTAAGAAAGTAATGAGTAACTCTGACCATCTGTTATTCAGATGACTGTTGTATCTTGGGTTGTCTCTAATCCAAGAGAAGCAGCTGCACGCACCTGGCAATCTGATTACAGTCCAAATTGTTTCTTGCTGCTGTGCTCCGTCAGTGGAAGCTCTCCTTTGGGTTACGTGGCTGCCTGGTACATATAAGAACAGCAGGATTTCAGGGAAGGCAAATTTTGGTCCAGACCTTTCAAGTGTTTTTAGGGAAACAAAGATTAGCATACATCAGAGTGGCACAGACAGGGCTTCCCATAATCCTGAATATGGAAATATGTCAAGAGCTGCATACCAAATGGATTTGCATACATCAGAGCTGCATATACAGCAGCTTGCCTGGGCATCATAAAGTGCATTAAAAACGTTAATACTGAATTATGTGGTGGCTGGTAATTGAATTCTAGAGAAACGCAGAGAGACATGAAAAGAACTATAGCATCTTTTCCATTTGTCTTATGTGGTTAAAACATAAAAAAGAGAATCCCAAGGTAGCCCACAGTATTTGAGTATTTATTCTATTCTACTCTATTCTATTCTATATACTACAACTTTCAAATTTAAAATGGTGTCATACCATCAACTTCTGTGAAAGCAGAAATGTTTATCACAGTGTGACCAATTGAGTGTTACACTTACAGCACGAAAGCTTTGGTTCCCCATATGACGTTGGCCTCATATGGGGAACCAGATCTTTCATGCCAAAGCTTTTTCATGCCATATGACGTCAACGCCACATGGGGAATGAGGTGACGTCAACGGTATCTTACCTAGACATGAAGTTGCAGTAGGTCAACGACTGAAACACCAGCCTGAATNCTATTCTATATACTAAAACTTTCAAATTTAAAATGGTGTCACCATCAACTTTTGTGAAAGCAGAAATGTTTATCACAGTGTGACCAATTGAGTGTTACACTTACAGCATGAAAGCTTTGGTTCCCCATATGACGTTGGCCTCATATGGGGAACCAGATCTTTCATGCCAAAGCTTTTTCATGCCATATGACGTCAACGCCACATGGGGAATGAGGTGACGTCAACGGTATCTTACCTAGAAATGAAGTTGTAGTAGGTCAACGACTGAAACACCAGCCTGAATTTACTCTTTTTTTCTGAGTTTGGGTGGAAGAGGGAAGAGCTCTGTCCTTAAGACAACGGCGACTAAACTAAGACTGGAAAGCCCCCACTGCTTACAGTTCTCCAGGAATGATTACCGACATCTGCCCAAGTAGTTCATTAGAAAACCAAGACCTTCCTTTCCTGCTTCAAATAACAATAAGCACATTTCTGTAGGGGCTGGTTTGGTGACATTCAGAAACCTCAGCTCCAGGCTAGGGGTAACTCTGGAGAACTGAGTATAATCCTATCTGCACCATGTCGGTGTGTGTGTGCAGCAGAGGAATGGTGTTTCAGGATGAACGCTATCTTCAGGTTCAAAGACGTGTCTCACAGGTGAAAGCCAGCAGCAAAATTTCCTCCAAGTGGCAATATTACATACCCACAACCTCCCAAAAGGGCCATCTGGTTAAGGAGGATTAATACCTCCAGACTTGGTGCTCAATCTTGTCGTTGCCTACTCAAGTGTCCCCCTTCCTGAACGATTTCCAAGAGCTGGCAAGCGCATAGACACCATTTAAAAGATGCCTCAAAAGCAGCCCCCATCTGCGATACAACACAGAAACTACTCAGCAGTGTGCACAGGCACTACAACACCACAAATTAGCCTGCAACAGAAAGCAAAAAGCTATCAAATCACACCAAAATGGACAAGTGTTTCATATCAGGAAAGGAAATTGCAATGAATGTGGGATCTCAGGGCTCCTGTTCTCACTTGTGAAAAGTTGCACAGTAACTTTGAAGATGGGGTTTACCACTGGGATGGTTTCATGACCATTGATCTAGCATTAAAGGTCCTGATAAGGTCTAAAGGGCACAATATAAAAAACAAACAACTCTAACAACCACATGCCCCAGAACCCTGGAGCATTGGGTTTCCTTTTAAATGAATCACTGATTCAGGTGAAAGTTTTGTCTTGCAAGTGGGAGATGCAGGATTTTTCTCTGTGTGGTCTCAATTAAGCAAGGGAAAAAGTTATTTCACCTTTAATTAAAATATCTCATGGATTTTCTGGGAACTGTATTGTAAGAACTCTTGAAAATACGCTGTTCTGCTTGGCTTGGCTTTGAACTGAGGAAGATGAGTTTTTAATCTCATTTTTTTACCTTGCTTTCTCTCTCTCTCAAAAAAAGAAAAAAGTAAAAAAGTGAATGTTGAAAAATAATGACTGCATACAAAAGGAAGTCATTACAAACAGAGTTTAAAGAGCCTCGGAGGGGAATTGACCCATGACTTTTTGTGAAGGAGATGCAGCAAACGGCTAAAGGGCATCATTGTTTTTAAGTTGCTCTACAGGGAAGAAGAAAGGGTGGTAAGAGTCGTCAGCACTCGAAGCTTCATCCTGCTTCCCACGCTCAGCTCCGAGGGCATCCGCCAGGAAGTGATAGATGCCCCTGGGGCATTCTCATCCTTCGGCAGAAACAGTGACTATCAGAGAAGAGTGGAAGAGTCTGCCCTGACCATAGATTGTCAGATGACTTGTAGATATTTGTGCAAAAAATCCACAGCCAATGTAAAAGCTTATCTTTTCACCGACCCTTCATATATCTTACTTATGAATTTCATTGACCCTGCTCCAGTTTACACATACAGATTTGGTACATTGTCAACTGCACGAGAAACCATGAGAAGAGGGTGGAAGAGAGACAGCTTCAGGGCCTGGAGTGAGAATTGAGCACAGGACACCAAAGCACAGTCATCTTGCTTGGGTCTGAAGAATACCTGCAGTCACCCCTGCTCACTCCGCTATCCCCAAGGAAAGCAGGCCAGGAGAATCGCTTTCCTCCCACAGCCGCTTGGTGAGGTGCAGCTCCCATGTAACATCCCTTGGATGTTCGGAACGGAGACCTTTGGACTTCAACTCCAGACGTTCGTTCATCAAAGCATAGGAGACGTGACACAAGCTGGGTGAGGTCCTCAGAGGATCCTCCCAGGCAAAGGCAGCATCAAACAGTGACGTGGAGCCATTTCAACAGATGTTTGTTCAACTTACTCTGAAAACACCAAGCAGAGGAAATTCCCCTGTCTCTCTGAGCAATTTTTTGATCAATATAAGATTACCATCCGTTTAGACAATAGAAGGAAAAAAAACCCCAAACTTTTCACTTTCGCAGAAAGAAATGGAAACAATTTCAGTGTTCAGACTATGCTGGGAATCTTTCCGACCTGAATGATTGGGAAATCCAAATCTTTGGTAACACCACTGCCGTGTATTGCTTGTGGGAGCATCAGCCTACAGGTGAAACTTTGCCCCAACACGCATGGCAATGCAGAGCAGCAAGCAGTATCGACACCCCTCCTCCTTCCACCCACAGCCATCCTAGGATAGACTTTCAGCACTCAATCCCTTCCCTCAAGTGTCAGGGAGGAAGCAGAACTGTGCTGGGATCCATAGGGACATTCCCCGGGCTGCCCTGGCCCTGCAGCAGAGTGAGGACCAACCCGGTTTGCTCAGCACCAACCTGGGTCCATGGAGACAGGCACCCGGGGCAGACAGATTTTGCTTTCATGCATGTACCAAAATCGTTAATGTGGTTCCCACAACCCTCCTCAGCCCTCCCATCTCTTCACCCCAAGGGGGTGGAGGAAAGAGGAGAAAGAACAGGGGAAGAGGATTTGCTGGATTAGCGGGGAAGGGCAGGAGCAGGTTGACAGCCCTGCTGACAGGGCTTACGACCAGCGTTAACCCTTACCTGGGTCACGCAACTCTGTGCAAAGGGCCACATGAGGATCTGTCACAGTGCAAACTGCTGCCACAGCGAGTGATAAAAAAACCTCTTGCACAGCAAGGGTTGAAGCAAAGGAGGGGGAAATCGCCTGTCTCCCTCCCCTTATTAAGAGGACCAAGAGCAGAGCAGAGCTGGGGCTGCAGTAAGTGAGGAGAAAAATGACTTACAGCTGAACAGGCTCAACTCCAACAGGCTAATTTTGGTTTCGAAAACACCCAAAAGAGAGAACTTTAAGACCAACAGCATCTTTGGTGGCTGAGCCTCACAGCATCTTCACAGCCAACAGAGTGAAGGATGAAGCAGGGTGAAGCCGTCCCTGCTTCCCTTCGGATGGCATCATTATTTTGGCCTTGGGGTAGCCTTGTAGGACCCTTGCGCAGGGACCTAGTCCACAACCTGCTGCACGCTCTACTCAATGGAAAACCAAGAAGCATGGCCAGAAGCAACAGGACCGGTGGGAGGTGCAGGTGGCGTGTTGGACCTGGGCCACCCGCTGAAGTGTCACTCAAAGGTAAGTGCACTTAAGCGCACAGCAGCACGCACGTGCGGTCCTGTCTCCAGACTCTAGCCCTGACGTGGAAAGCCCAGGACTTGACAGGTGTTGCACATTAGATTAGGTTGGCCAGACACTTGCAAATGACTTGTAGAAATACTGAGCTAATTAGGAAGTGAAAACAGAGCTGCCGCGTTGATGAGCAAGTGCGAAAAGGGGAAAAAAAAAAAAAGAAAAAGAAAGAAAAAGAAAGAGTTGAAAAGCTCTAGACTTGAGGGCAGAAAATCTGAGTTGTGTTTTTGGCCACGTGATCACAAATAAAGAACTCTGGAGGACACGCTCACTGCTTTTATTTGGGAGCACTGATGAAACTCAACTCAAGTTGTCTGGGACTCGAGTTGTCTGGAGATGCTGATCATCTGCTGCCAGGCTGATTTCAACAGCTGAGCTCCTCACTGCCCCCAGGAAGCCCATCCAGAATCCCTCCAGATCGGCACTGCACAAATCCAGAGCCTCCCATTTTCCCAGTGTTTCCAGCAACATCTGGTCTGGCTCTCACAGCATCTGCTCCCACACCTGCTACACAGACACATCTTCCCCAGAACAACCCCAAGGCTCGGTCACCACGTGCAAAGCGCTTTGGAAAGGCAGCGCAGGGAAGGATTTAAACTCCAAGTTTTCCTTTCCTTGCCATTCCGCCTCCTGCCAGCTTCGCGGCAGCTCAGGGGAGATCACAAGCCAGGAGGCAGGGCTGCAATAGAAAAGCAGCATCTGTCCTCCGCACGCTCCCGCTTCGCCCCGGCTCCTCCAAGCACTTGGAAGCAGCCGTCCCTGGCAGGGTGCAGAGCCGGTCGAAGAGGAGCTTGGCTTGCGGCCCGTCCCGGCGGCGCTTTGCCAAGCATGACGCCACCTTCGGCAAACTCGCCGGCACGTTGGGTAGCGGCAGCGCTCCGAGAGGAGCGTGAGCTCCGCCGCAGCTCCCGATAAAGGGATTTGGTTTGTAAATGCATGGCTAGCTGTGCTAACTGCCACGTGTGCGCGGCAAGAGGTGACTTTAAGTAGGTGAAGGTATTTTTACCGCTTCTCCAGTCCAATGCCTAATAACCGTGCGTGCATGTTAAAAGCACTGCACCCTCCGCCATGGGAGCTCCCTGCAGCTTGATAGTGCAATAATAAAATAAACAACAAACTTTTATTTTTCTTAAAAGACAATTGGTATTACTGGCTAACATCCCTGATATTAATTATAAATAAATTTTAGACCTACTAAGATAACCGAGTGAATTTACATGCCATTGCTTAATCCTGCACAATACGCTGCACAAAAAAGAGAAAGCATTGGGCACCGCAGTTTGCATTTTATTGCCTATTAAATCCAAAGTTTAAATAGCAATAAAATGCAGTTATCCAGCACACACACACACACAAATAATAAAGTAAAACATGCTGCAGCATTTGCAGACTGATGGATGCCTTGCCTGCCCGCTCTAATTTAGCAGAAAACAAGGAAGACAAGGAGGGGAGAAGACTGAACAATGGCTCCTGTCACTATGATTAGCGAGGGGAAGGCAGGTTCGAGCAGCCGGTCCCTGAAGAGGGTAACACGACGCCACTTCATCTGGCTTTCGCTGCGGTAATTTAGCACAGGCGGCTGTGCCAGCCCGCGCTTGGCACAGGAGACATGGGCAAGGGAAGAGAGGGCACAAGCAGGGTGCTGCTCCAGCCGCTGCTCCCAAGGACTTCGTCTGCCCGTGGCAGGACAAGAGCTGGAAAGGAGAAAAGACTGGCAAAAAGGTGGAAGTGCTCCAGTGCCAGCTGCTAAAATGGAGGGAGGAAAAAGGGGAAAAAGGGTGAAAAGGAAAGAAGAAACAAACAAACAAAAAGAAAATGATAAAAAAAGGAAGTGGTACCTCCAGCACCATGGTGCTCCTGACTGCGCTGCTGGTACACTTTAATCCTTCCACTATGTGACTGTAGGGTGGGTGGTTGCTCCTTGCCTTGATATTACAAGTTGCTCGGGCTTCAAATTTATTTAGCCTCCAAATTTGGACATGAAAATTAAGTGCTGAAAAATAGGCAGAGTGAATAAAGCAGAGTCCAGGGGAGGGATATATCAACCCAACAACAAATGTAGATGAGTTTTTCCCTTTTGGACTTGTCTGTCTATTCTGAGTCTGATCCAGGTTGAGTTAAGCCAATTGAGTCTTCCAGTTGACTTCAGTGAGCTGTTTTATCCAAAGGTCCCTTTTTTCATATTCAAGGAGAATTTTGGGAATTCATCCTATTTAAGAAATGAATATTATGGGCTTCAAATATTTTATGGAATCAGGACAAAAAATTACCAAGTAATAGTGTGACGACCGAGATCTAATCCATTTACTTTAGTGAGAGCTCCAGAAACAATTTTAATCTTAATAGAGCCAGAGCAGCGCTTCTGTAAATGACTCACGGTTTGACTGCTCAGACCTGGTTCAAAGCCCAAAGTCCACAGAAAAGTTTCCAACAGCATCTACCAGGATCTGGCATCAATTTACCAACTGCAATATAGGAACCAAAAGTAGAGCTCTAAATATTGAGCTTTTACCTTCCCTATATGTGATTTCCTATACAAGAAGAAAAATTCAGTAATAACCAGTATGGCTATTTGCTTGGATCTGAAAACAGAAAATAAATAGCACATCTGTGTCTATTTATTAGCATAGCTAAGTTTATTGCACAATATCTGCTTACTACTGGAAAACAGTTCTTTCTACCTGTCCCAACAGCACGTTACTGAGTTGGCAAGATCCAAGAGCTCTAGAGTGACTAAGGCAGCAATTTCTTTAGAGATCAAAGTCATGTGTCAACAATTCTGTCTTAATAGTCTACATCACAAATTATCCAAATCCGCAAAATAAAATTCCATGTATATTCTCCTTAAGCAACTTCCATTTCTTTTGTCTATCTGTGATTTCTTCTTTTTACTTATCTCACGAATAACTACAAAGAATAATCTGGTAGAAAAGACTTTTCTTTCAGACCACACACCCAAGAAGTTGACAGTGCACAGTTCCTCCCTCCTTCCCTTGCTCAGGACAAAACCAGACACCCAACCAATGCCCAGACCCATGCCGGACTCTCAGCAAATGGTCCCTGATGGCCACCCTGCACTCTGCTCCAATTCTGCTCCTTGGGGGCTTCACTCTGGTCAGTGCAAAAGACAAATGCCCCTAAAACTCCTGATCCAGCTTGGACCCACCTGAGAGCTCAGCCCGCAGGATGTCTCTTGTCTATGCTAGCAAGGAAGAAGCAGTAGCTAAGAATGTCTCAACATTTTCATTGCTTCTCTCTGTTATTCTGCACTGCCTCTGAAGTAATAGGAAAGAATCGTCTCAAGTCTGAATAAGTAGTCGCACTGTGTCACTCTTCCAGCATTTATACCCCATAGTCCAAGACTCATAAAAAGCCCAATTACTGGTCTTTGAATGCTAAATGAGCAGTCCAGAATTTAATTTCACTTTTACGCAGTGGTATCATTGATTGATCATTGATCAATTACTAAGTATCTCTATACATATACATGTAAATGTACATACATACACACATATCTGCATACACACACAAAATTGTCTCTGATTCAACCTTACCATTATATAAAGCACAGTGATGGGGGGAGAGAAAAAACATCAGCTTGTAAATGATTAGGAACAAATTAAACATTTTAGTTCAGGGTGACTTGGAGAATCTTGCTGTCCGCACACTTTTCAAGATTGTATTGAGAGAACACAGAACGCTTAGGGATGTCTTAGCCTTCTTATGATCACAACCATGTACAAGCTAAAAGACCAAACACATTAACCTCTCTGACTCTGCTTAGTTTAGATTTGCCTGAGCAAGGGAAAAGTCAACAGTGCAGGAATACATTAGCACAACAAATAAGGCACTGGTTGGCACTTTAAGTAGCTCCAAATGTCCTTCCACAAAAGCACATGGTGCTGTCACTGTGACAAGCAAGTAGCCAGATGTCTTTATTTTAAGCAGAATTAAAAAGATAACTGGCCTATTGCAGAGTCTACCCAAAGACAAGACTGGTCACAGTCCTTCCCAAGGCAAGTCCTACTCCGAGATGGTGTCTTCTCGCGCACTAAAAAATGTTTCTAGTTCATAAATTTATAGCACGGGCTCAAGTGTCTCCCAGCAGCCCTTTCAGCCACAACCACAAATATGGTCTCACTCTTCAACTGCAGCCCTGGCAATTAAATCAAAGCTTCCCCACTGCTTGGCTCTTCCCGCTTGGAAATGAGTTTTCTGCTGGGAGTTCTCCACTCAACCCAATCCTCCCTAGCCATCAATGGACACGATCCAGTTAGATGAAAGCAACAATCTGAATTCATTGCCAGTCTAAGGAGAAGTAACCCTTGATTTTGGGGATGTTGGGTGCTTTTCCCTCAAAGGCGAATTCTCTAAGGGAATTATTTGGAAAGAACATGTTCTCTCTCCCAGCTTCTTACTGAGCAGTCCTGGACACTGCACTTAAATGTAAGAAGGCAGAACAATAGTATTGACTGTCCTTTGTCTGGGTTTGTTTAATTCTGAAAAGCAAACAGTTGGTGTGAAATGTCCTACTCGTAATAAAATCGCATGGTGCATTTGCTTATAGAAGGCCACCAGGGAGAGCAAATGCGCCTGTACTCAGCAATAAATGTTTGATTTCGTTTTGCACAGCAATTACTCAGAATGAGAGAAACTATCGGATCCAAGACAGCTGCCCTCTAGGACTCAGCCTGTCAAGTTGCATTGCTCTGTACCTTTTATACAAGTGGATTTCATCTCCACGCTGTTATTGCTGGGTGATATTCAAGTTTTTAAGTCCAAGCTGCTTGAAAAAACAATATTTGACTTCCAGACTACCTATTCCTTATTACAATGAGCATTGCTCTTTTCAATTTATCAATGTGCCACAGCATATTAAAGGAACAAAACTTAAATTGTCTGAATAGCCAGAGAAAGGCAGAGAATTCAATTTAATCCCATCTAAACTGCTTCTTCTCTTGCTCTAAAAAAAAAAAAATCTTTAAAATTTCTTCTGTATCTTTTGTCATCAAGGGGAAGTTAGGCTACTATCATATATTTATTTTCCTTGGCTTTGGTGCATATTTTGACAATTTATCAAGAAACTGGTATTTCCTCCTTTTTTGAAATAAAACAAGGAATCATTAATATCTCTGTAGATACCTTTTCAACATTTATTACTTAGCTAGCCTTGGACTTGATAAACTTCTAACATATTGCTTAGCAAAGAGAAATATAACAAAATTGCAGCAAGCTTAAGTGCATGTAGCGATGTGTGCCATTTCCCTCTGAAAGCAAGATTTAATCAACGCAGTGTCACCTCAACCCCGTCCAGATGATCAGTCAACTCAACGCTGAGTAATATCTTGGAAAGTCTGAGCCTACAGACAATTACAGAACACTTAATCACAAAATTTAATCAAGATAATAATTAGGAACTGCATCCTGTTTAATGCACAAGGATGTGAGCCTTCCAGTTCCTGCTGCCAAATCGGAACTAATATATGAATGAGAGGAGAAGAAAAAAAAAAAGTATGGCAAAAATACCATATTTTGGATCCAAATACATGAAAAACTAAATTCAAATGGCTTGTCAAATCCTTAAGTTTAAGAAGTCCAGTGCTCTACAAAACACACTAACCCAACAAAAACAACAACGAAACCCCAAGTATTCATTTAAAGATCTGTTGCTTGTCTCTATTAGACCCGGTCCTGGCACAGTAGGTGCTGTACTGAGACTTCATAAGCACTTTTTGCTCTAATAAACCTTGCCCTACAGCGTGGACAAGGATGGAAGGGAAGAGCTTTACTAGGTGACTTTTTTCAAGGTCAAAATGAGGAATATAAGTCTCCCAGCTTCCTGCCAGAAACATTTGCTGCTGTAGTATGCTGCCTCTATTGGGTCAGCTCTGAAGGTCTAAGCAAAGAGCTCCACGACTCTGGAGTTAATAGATTTTTCAAAGAACCTTGTATTTACTGTAGTGTCAGCAAAGTCACTTGCTGGGATAGACGCTATTAAGATTTTACCATAATTTCCCCTAACTTCAAAGCGCTGAGCAGGTCTCCTTGTTAAAGATGTGACAGCCAGACTTCATTGAGCTGAAGCAGCAGCAGGAAACACCACATTTGTAAACATTAAAAAGCCCAGAAACTCCAACACTTGGAAGAAAGAATGGAGGGGCATAGAAAATGGATTTTACGACCCTGTAAGTCACTTGCACTTCCAGATTCCATGAAGTCTCTGTTTTACTGGATGTTAAACAGATTTTCCTGTAAACCTGTGCTATGCTAGAAGTTGAGAGGGCCACAAGTAATTATGCCTGTCCCATCTACCTAGCAAGAATGCGCACAGGACGGGATGCTAAGCACGGTCGTGTCCTTAGAGCAAGGACGGTCACGTTTTAAAGGTCTGTAGGATGGTTTTGCTTACCACGAGGACCATGTTAGTCCCAATGGTCCAGAATGACATGACAAGTCACTTGAGACACCACCACAATGTCCTTTCCACAAGCTCCACACCTTCATGGACAGCACCACCACCACTGCTTGCAGGTCATGGGGCTCAGGCCAGCCTGCACCAGCTGGGGAGCTGGGACAAACTTTTAAATTCAGAGAGTGGCTTCTTTTAAGGGTGTGCAGAAAATAAAGAAACTCTACAGACTGCCAGTGAAGTGAAATCTTTTCTTTACACACACAAAAAAAAAGAAAAGAAAAAGAAGAGCTAAATGATGGTAACATTTCAGTCTTCACAGCCCCTGCTAGATGTGATGAATCCCTTTTGTAAATTCAGTGTCTTGAGCTGCAAATACTTATCAAGAGTGTGATTATCAGCCATTCTGAGCCTATGAACAAGAATTCTCACTGTATTTTAATGGCTGCTGGCCACATCCATCAAAAGGGGGACTCTACCAGACATACAGTTTTCATTGTTCAAATTTTAATGAATATATGGCATTCCCATTCATTATTTAAGTGACATTCAGATGTAGCTTCACTCAAAGTCACCTCTTTATAAATGTTATTAGCTACAATTGTGCCTTTAATAAAATATTATAGTGGGCAAAAAAACGAAGCATTGTACTTCAAAGAAAGATGAACAGAAGAAACTAAAATCCACAGTGATAAAAAGTCTACGCTCCTTATTCATTCAAAAACCTCTTTGAATTTAATGGGAGATTTCTCAGAGTTCGGCACAGCAATGCAGGGTCAGAGCTGTTGGGCACATGCAAACACAGTGAACACGTTCTCCAAAGTATTTCATGTATTTTAGCTCACACAAATGCTCACACGTGTTTTGAGTGAAAAAAGGTCTATCGGTGGTCACTTCGACCACAGCTCAATAACATCTTGCGAAAGCCAGTACACGCTGCCCTCGGGATAGCTTTACATTCACTACGTTTGGACCACGCGCTTGGGAAGACACTCTAAATCAATGCTTGGGTTTCTGAGCCAGGTTTGATGCAGTAAAGGCTCTTGGCTTCCCTTAAGGTGCTTGTATTTTCTGATAAACTTATGCATTGAGCTATCTCAAGTTGGGTACTCAAGATGAAACACCCTAAATCCAGCCAGGCTGCCAACACCGGCCCCAGACCGCCTGCTCGGCAAGCCAGGCAGCAGCTATTTATTTTCTGTAAATTAATCCCAGCTCAGCAAGACACTTAAGCACATATCTAACTTTATAAAGACAGAGTGGGTTCTCACTTACTTAAATAATGCAGATGCGAATGCTCTGCTGAATCAGGTCTATAAAAACCCAATAGCAGGCAGTAATAAATGTTGTGGCACCCAGTAGTAATCTCTTCTCCCAAGTCAGAAGACTGGGCTATATGCTACTGTGATACATGATGCAATGATCCCATTTCCAGGGAATTGCCATAGGACGGTCTCTGCTTTCCTGCATCCAGATCATTTTCTCTACTCCCTTGTAGTGTAGAACTGAGCCAAGAGCCACACACATTCTCTATCCTCCTCCTCTCTTGGGATGGGAACAAGATGCATTTCTATACAGAAAATATCTATTCTGCAAGATTTATCTCAGGCTTCCCAGCCCCACTCATTGAACCACACACTTCAGATGAAAACACTGTCAAGGTGTCTCAAGCAGAAGTGAAGGGTTTTATTTTGCAGAGCAAAGGGCCTTCGTTCTGCTGCAAGTTTGTACTGTTGGCTTTATTGCTATCAGGATAAATGAGCAAGCCAATACTTTGCTGCAGCTGGGAGCCTCCCTCCTGTGACAGTTTCTCTGGGTTCAAGGGTCTTCTTTCCCACCCCACAAGTGCTCTGCTCACAGCAGCACTCATCCAGGCAATCTCCTCCTTCACCTAAGGGTATTTTCATCAACATATCCCCCTTGCCAGATTAATTTTCCATGCTTGTGAAGATGCCTAGGGATACTCTCTACACTTTTTACTGGGGACAGGAGGAAAGGCTGAGATCCAATTTGGATAAAGGTTCAAGGTCTGGAGCACAGAAATGGTTGCCTTCATGTAGCCTTCAACAGATCTTCAAGAAGTCAGAACTTCAGGGGCACGCAGGCCCTTTGAAGGAGTTCTGACTGATGTGTGACATGGGAAATACATATTATATATATATATAAAGAAATATGTATAATGCTTAAGAAAGAAAAAAAACTAAAAAAGCCCTAAAACCTAACAGCAGCCAACTGAAAGGTATTACAGGGTACACTACTGAAGAAAGACTGGGAGACACACACTCTGGGGCAAAACATAGTTCAACAGGGGTAAATCTGGGTTATTTCAGCCATTCTTGATGCATGTTTGTAGCAGAGAAGCACACTGGTTTCTCTGTGTATTCTGACTTGGGTGAGACATCAGATATCCCCCACTTGGTACCTGAAGGTCTGCAGTAGGAGCTTGCTAACCTCTAAGACAGATAAAATCTGTCATTTCTGTGACTTTAAAAGGCTACCCAGAGAGGGAGGTCATCCAGTGTTCAAGATGAGGCATCTTAATCCTGGACCTCCCTTCTGTTCTCCAGGATTACTTCCTGGGAGCTGACAGAAGCAGCGCTTTCAGCATCCCCGCTGTTCAGGTAGAGTTAAGATGCTTTCCAAATCCTCTGTGTGCAAGCAGGGTAATTTATCAATGCCTTTGCTTTCTATTTCTCATGATTTAAAAACTAAAATTAAAGCATTATTGGGGGGGGGGGGGGGGGGGGGGGCAGTCAGTCATATCCAGCCAGTTGGCCATCCACAATTCCACCTGGAACAAAGAGATACCAAAATAAACTTTAATGGGAACAACATCTGAAAGCCAAGGTGAAGTTGCCAGGGGTATCTCATTAAAGAAATTGATAAGAGTAAGTCAGGTCAATCTGTTTAAGTAACTCGATGGCTCCGGTCAGATAGAAATAGATATGTTTAAAGTGGTGGAGGAGAGGAGGAAATGTTGTCAGGAGTCATAAGTTTTCCATAGAAGTTGGTGTTATCCTCACTCCCTTCAAGATCTCTAGACTGCCAAGCACAGCACAGTCACTGGGATGCTCCACAGCCCCCCTAAACTGCCAGGAGACCACTGGCATCTCGCTAATGATCCCTGCTTTGAGGGCAGCACACGAGCGTTAATTAGCAAACTGTTGCTAAGCTCCGCAACCTCATTTGCAGGTATCAGGATGACCCCACTGATAGGACTTTGGGGCTTATTTCCTCATTGAGTAGAAAAGGGAATAAAAGAAAAAAATAGCCTTAAGTAATTGCATGGTTTGTAGTAAGTAAATAAGAACTTTGTGTTNGCAGGTATCGGGATGACCCCACTGATAGGACTTTGAGGATTATTGAGTAGAAAAGGAAATAAAAGAAAAAAATAGCCTTAAGTAATTGCATGGTTTGTAGTAAGTAAATAAGAACTTTGTGTTCATTTTAAGTAAAGCTGTTTTCAGTGGGCAGATCTCAGCAGCGACCCACCGGGAGGTCTTGTTCTGCTTGGATTTAATCTACCTTTCCAAGATGATGTATAATAAATAATCACAATGATTAAGAGCCAAGCAGAGCATAAATGCAGTCCATGTCAGCCAGGCTCTAAGCAAACCTTAAGGTTTCTAATGTTTGACTGCACATAGTAATGAGCAAGTCTCTCACAGGCTTTTGTTCCTTGCAGGTACACACTGACAGGTCTGGAGGATCCGCAGCTCCAGCGATTAAATACCCTTCACTCAGGCCTCAGAAATCCTTACACTTTGTGTTCTTTGTATAGATAGACTAGCTTAACATTAGGTGTGACTCCAAAAGGTAACAAAAAATGAGTCAAAGTACAAAGAGAGTCCCACATTTCTATCCATCCTCAAAGGTTGCTTTTTGCAAAAATACCAATAAGATAACCACAATAATCTACCCAATACAGTCATGAGCCACATAGAGCTTCAAAACCTCAAGTCTCCAAGCTGCAGTTCCAAAGTCAGCATGAAACCCATTTGTCCAAAACAGAGCAGAATATTTTTACCCAGGTGAAAGTAACTACACCCCAAGTAAGAGATGCCCTGACTTATATAAAGGCTGTACCAGGCAGGTATTTGGGCATGGAACTGGGAACCCCTTGGTTTCTGAACACTTGCTGCTCCATGTGCAACCTGCCCTACCTGCAGTAAATAAGGACCCCCTGATACCTGGCAATTTTCTTCCACCTACATTTGCAAACATCAAACTCTCAGGGAAGAAGAGGTGAATACAGGAGCTACCCAGGTTGGAGGGAAGGGGATGTTTTTCCCAAGCTGTTGGCAAGGTGATTGCTATAGGACCACTAAGCTGCTCTTCCCTGGCTGGATTTACTGTTGACTCAAAAGAAAGCACCGACAGCCGGGGATTGCCAAGGCTGTGCAGAGCTGTTGTGCCAAAACAATAAACAAACAAAAACCAGTGCAAAAACCAGAAGGAAGATACAGGATGCTTGCTTTCTCTTATATCTGCAAAACTGAAGCTAACTTCTTTCTTCAAAGGAAAACCTGCAAATGCAGAGGCTTAGAGGGGGGGAAAACTCCACCTCCCAATTGCAACTAGTCAGTGCAAACATTTTAAAATCCCTTCCCAAGCTCTGTTTCCTGAAGTTTAAACTATTTTAATTCGTCTCCGAGTGACTTACAGTTCCTCTTCTGGCAGATACCAAGGGTGAAGTCGTGAGAAGGGGAGAAGAATTTTGCATATCCCTTGCAACAAGCAGGTGGACACAGCAGCTATGTACCTGGTGAGAGATGGGCGATCCGCATCTGCCGGGAACTTGATGTAGTCAAGTGACTCCTGCCAGGGCTTTGCGCCAGAACAGAGCAGAATAAAACAGAGATAATCCTCTAAAAGAATTCCCCGTGCAGCACGGGAACAGCCAGATGCTTCCTGTACATGTGATTTCAGGCTGGCGGAGGATACACATTAGGGTACAGATTTGAAGTGGTCAGCAGCAGCAGGTTTTATTTGGCAGGGGGAGAAAATAAATAAAAAACCTCAGAATATGGAAATACAAAGGCAGAATTACACTTTGTGCTGGAAGTTGTCACTCCCTGAAATCTGGCTTTGAGAAACAGCTGCTGAGCACAGAGCACTGAAGACTGAGCCCAGTGTAAAGACACGCACGAGCGTATACGAGTTTGGGGATGGGGAGACACCAGATACTCATGAAAGGTTTGAAATAAACCTCTGAAATAAGGAAATCATCACTGAAGCAGACATCCATCACAGCAACCTGAAATGCGACTGAATTTGATTTAAGAGATTAAAATAAGCCTGCTAAAACAGCATCTAGTCTTTTCTTCATTTTCTCTCTCCTCTCTCCTGAAAAGCAGCTGTCTTTTGAAAGTCTGTGGCTGATCTATCACAGAAGAACCTCAGAAGACCTACCCACAACTAAGTTTCATGTTAAAAAAAGTGCCTTAATTGTCCAAAATTAAGTAGTGAGGTAAACAGTCCCTTTAATTGGGATTTCAGCTTCCTATGGTCAGACTTTCCAGTTACATCATGTGCTTTTTAGCCGCATCGTCCCTCACTTCCAGCTATTTCATTGTCTCAGGGTGTTTTAGATCACACTGTGTTTAAGGCTATAGCTATCCAGCTTGCCACAAATACTTTCAGTATTACAAGCTCTCTGCACAGAGACACACAAAGCAGTGCTTCAAACCAGAGGTGTGATGCAAAATTACAGTCCAAAGTCTTCAGAACAAGAATCATCTTTCCCCATCCAACAGCTGCATTTGTAAGGCGGTGGTCATTTCCCTTTTCTACTGAAGGACCAACTTTTTTAGCTTATTTTGCATGTTTAGTTACTGACATAGATCAGAAATTGTGTTTCTCTTCTAAAGAAGGATCATTTCTGCATTTCCCCTTCCTTCTTAAGAAAAACCTACAAGAACTGGGGTTTTTTAGGTTTTGGTTTTTTAGCAATACTGAATCCATGCAACAGCAATGAGACTATAAAATTAAAGGTAAAACTGTTAAGATATAATAATAATCCCAGGCATCAGTATAAATTAAGAGTTGACCTTCTGGAAAGCAGCTCTGCGGAGAGGGATTTGGGAGTCCTGGTTGACAACAGGTTAACCATGAGGCAGCAATGTGCCCTCCTGGCCAAGAAGGCCAATGGGATCCTGGCTGCAGCAGGAGCATGTTGCCAGCAGGTGGAGGGAGGGGATCCTGCCCCTCTCCTCAGCTCTGGTGAGGCCGCACCTGGAGTATTGGGTGCAGTTCTGGGCTCCTCAGGACAAGAGGGACGTGGAATTTCTACAAAGGATCTAGTGTAGAGCAACAAAGATGATTAAGGAACTGGAGCATCTATCATATGAGGAAACACTAAAAGTGAGCTGGGCCTGATTAGCCTAGAGAAGAGAAGACTGAGAGGAGATCTGATCAACATGTACAAGTAGCTGAGAGGAGAATGTAGGGAGGATGGGGCCAAACTCTTCTTGGTGGTGGCCAGTGACAGGACAAGGGGTATCAGGTACAAGTTGAAATACAGGCAGTTCCACCTCCATGTGAGGAAGAATCTTTCCTGTGAAGGTGACAGAGCCCTGGAACAGGCTGCCCAGAGAGGCTGCAGAGTCTCCTTCTCTGGAGATCTTCCAAACCTGGGGTGGTGGATGCCACCCTGTGCCACACGCTCTAGGTGTCCCTGCTGAAGCAGATGGGTTGGACCAGATGATCTCTAGAGGTCCCTTCCAACCTTAACCATTCTGTGAGAAGTTCTACAACCTAATAGTAGCACAATGCACAGCAGGGGCATCCTATCCAAAAAAAGAGCTCCCAACTCTTCTGACATAACACAGCAGACCAAAGCATCTGCACCATACGAACAAAAGAGAAATTGTCAGAAACTACCACCAAATGATATTTGCACATAAGAATTTCCTTTCCTGGATTATCACCAGGAACTGGTGGAAAACCACAAAGGATTCCAAGATATATTAAATAAAAAGCAAGCATCTGTACCTCAACTTTTGGGTGACAGCAATATGCCCACACACTATCAAATTCCTTGCTTTTCTAGTTTACTCAAATTATAACGCCATGGCACATTTCACAGATCAACTAGACTCTGGCAATGCAGTAATCTCTCACGGGCATTCAAGTTTACCTGTCCTTTCAGTGGAAAGAAAGTTTAACAAAATCCTGTTTTGTTGTGGAGAGTTTATAGGATCCTTTTAAGCAGGGTTAAAGAGACAAAAAACCACACCCCACACATTTAAGGCACTTTAATTTTCTCACATGGAAAACATGGGCCCCTTAGGGGATTCTGATTCCAGCAGTTATAAGGTAGAAGGTTTAACCCATGACACGTGAGCATCCAAAAGCGAGTGGATCAGTCTGGATGCCTCAGCTAGAAGTGGGTGCAGCAGGTATCAGGCAGTGAGAAGTAGGGCTAATTTTCAGCCAAACTGTGCATCTTAACAACACATCAATGGATCTTTCAGTCTTTGTTTTTACATGAGATGTTTTTATGAAGATAGAAAAAGAGGTCTGGATCCTAGGATCTACAAGGGAGCTTTGAGTGACTTGCATGATCTTTTTAATCCTATTTTTGGGTGGTGGGACAGAACCAGACAGGCCAAATGAGTGAGAACTGTTTCTCCCTCCAGGTCTATCCCTTTACTTGCAATTTTCTGCTAATTAAAAGAAAATGAAGCTCTGATGCCTTGGAGGTGCTAGAAAATATAGTTCCTCTTGCAAGGCTCTTTGTAAACTATTGCATTCCAGAGCCATTTTCTTCACAGTATTAATTCCAAGGGCAGCACTAGCAGCATGCAAGACCATAAGAGGAGGTGCAATAGGAGCTCTAATGAGAGCTACATGTGCTCTGTGTGGTGGACCTGGAAGAATATGGACATCAAGCCCTACCCTAGCCCCCAAGTGCAGGGCTGGCTACCAAAACACATGTTTTCCTTCATATCAGTCTTCTCACACATGTTTTTGCTCCTTGCAATCCTCCATAAGAAAATGAGTCCCAGAAGCCAGGCTGCTTTCTCAGTGCCTTGACACTAGCGAGCACCAACACCATTTGATAGGCTTCAGGTTCCCCTTCTTGTCCTCACTTGAAGTGAACCTGAGAATAAAGCTCCCACAGACTTTCTTTTGCGAGTGACAAGCCACAAAAATGATGAATAGAGACAAGTGGAGGAGCAAAACACACTGCACCTGGCCCAGAGTCAAAGCCCCAGACCATTTCCTAGATCATCTGGCAAGAGAAGAGCTATGTTAGCCACTCTGTCCTCCTGCATCACTGCAGATCTTGTAACATCTCCGAGTAGGTACCAGAGGAATTGTAGTCCATACTGCACTTATCACATCAACATGAGTTGCCCAGGCAGCAATTCCCCTACACAAGATTCTGCCTGAAGAGTTAACGCTCCCTTTATAGCTACTCTGGGCTTGGCAGCTCTCCAAGCTACAACCCCACAGGACATGACTCTTCACCCAAACTGACCCATTTTTGTAGCCTTCACAGCACAGAAGTCACCTCTGCTTTTATGCACAGTCAGCCCAGAGCATCCCATTTTAATATCCTAGGATATGCCCATCCATTTTGTCAAGCAGCTCCTCCAAGACCACCCAACTCTGCTGATGGGGAGCATGCTTGTCATGCCTAAAAGAATCTGAGACCTATCAATGAGCCACATCCATTGTCCCCATGCTGTATTAAGCATATTAAGGGTTACAAAGTTATAGCTTACAGGAAAAGTAACCATCTACTTAAAGCTCACATATATTCAGAGCTCAGATACCACAAACTGTCTGTCTAGCAAGAGGCACAATTTTACTTTATAGGTATGTTTATTTATAGTCAGAGGGAAGCATAGCCAAATACCATGTGGCTGGGAGGTATTTTTGGAATGTGACTTTATATTATAATTGTTGGTCATCAAAATCTCCCAATAGGACCATGTTTAAGAGATGATTCAGTTGTTCAAATTGTGCCAGACAGCTGGGTAGGGGTGGCATTCACTTCCCTGGAGCCCTTTTGAGGAAAGGGGCTAAAAAATGTTCAGTTGAGGGAAAGCTAAAGTTAGGGCTTGACAAAGCCACAGCTTAGTGACAAGGCAACACTTCAAGGTCAGCTAGCCCTAGAAGGAGGAACATCTTGCTCACCAAAGACATCTACAGTTTTATTTCATTTTTCTGTACCTCATGCGGTCCAGCCTCCTGACTCCAGATTGGAGGTCCCTTGCACGCGTATCTCCAAAGAGCAAAGGTGAGGAGAGTCTTCTGGAGGTGTCCTAGTATCAGGAGTCATAACAAGACTTGATTATACTGCCATCATACGTCTCCCTGCTAAGGAAAATGGGAAGAAATTCCAAACACCACCAGTGCTAAACAAGACTGCAGTGCTGGTTACAAGGAAAATTTAAAACCAAGTCTTGCCCTTGAGAATCCATGAAAAGCAGCAGCCTGAAAGATTCCTTCAAAGAGGCAATCTCTTCTCCCTATGCAAAACACAATTTCCAGGAATATTTTTCTAGGACAATTTAACATCTCAGTTTTGTTTGCATAGCAGGGGATATGCAAAAACCTTTCAAACTAGAAAAAATTGTCTTCCATTTATGCTACTCTTAGACTGCAAATTCAAAGGTTCTACATATGTCTTTGTTATTTTAAACTTTTGGTAACTGTGACTTCTTCATGGAATAAGCCATCTGTATTCCAGCTCTTAAGTGGAAGATGTCTAACAATTGTCAGTATTCCAGCACACCATGCAACCACAGAAATTTCACTCTTCCACCATTCCCAAAAGGAAAAGCTCAGTTCCAAAAGTTTTAGTGTGATGATAGAATATAATTAATTGTCCTGTGCGATACCCTATCAAAAACACAATCACCACCACACACAGAGCAACAGAGCAGATATCCCAGCTCTTCAATGACACAGGTAGAAACAACCTCTCCATGCCAATGCCTATCCCATTTTATTAGCTCAAAAATGATTAGTCTATTTATCTGCTCACTATAGAAGGACCCCCCTCCAAGGCTAGGATCAGAAATTGTATCACAGAAGTTTGCTAGAATTATTATACAGTAAATGCTCTTTGGCTTCACTAGAACTGCAGGCCATAAGGACTCAGTCCATAACAGTCAAGAATCAACTCTGATCAATACTGACCTTGGCACTGAAACCAGTCTTTTCAAAGCAGTGACTGCATCAGCACTGCAGATGCAGAAGGGGACAAGTATTGTGATGTTTTGTTGGAAGTGTAGTTAGTTGACTAGTTTCTTTAAGAGCAGAGTGTGTTACGGGAATAATCTGAGTATTTTATAAATAACTGATTCCAATCAGCTGAAAATTATTTTCCTTGACCAAGGGTGGGTAGATAGATAATTGCTATATGCATAACTATCTCCTCACCTGCTCCAAGAGCTATCCTATGTAAAGAAAATCTGTGTTCAGTTTGCCCAAATAGTTTATATAGCCTCTACTTTTCTTTCCCACACATATGTTAGAAGATCACAGAGGTGTTCCCATCTTTTGTTTCAACTTGAGCCCTTGACATATAGATCCTGATAGATTTTTACTATTCCCACCTATGACTGCTTTCCCCTGCACTTCCTTATCCACTGAAACATGGTCAGGGGAAAAACAAGGAAAGAAGGTAATGACAAGACACACAGGGTTTTAACCTAAAGTTCATTCTTTGGCTATTTAAGGCTGCTTGCAGCTTGTTCTGTTGTTTAAAAAAAGAAACTCCCTAATTACCCAAGTGACTCACCTCTTGCTGAGACCCCATTGGCTTGTTCATCACATGCCCACACTCGGAGCACAATTTTTCCATGCTTACAGCAACAACATGATTTCCACAGCTCGTCCATGAGTCTGCCACAGATTGCATGGTTTTGGGAAACTGCAGTAAAACCTTGAATACTTGAGAGCTAAGAAACAATACCTGCCCTTTCAACAAGTTCTTCCTGTAGAGACTTGTTTAAGTTCAAATACCGAAGCTTAGATTTTAAACCTGTGCTTACACTGCAAGTCTGCTTTGCACGATCATTAGCAGCATTAAATTGGGGCAAAAATTTGCTGCAAAAATGTAATCATCTGGTACCATGAAAACGTGTTGAGATGTCTGTTTGAAATTCCGAGAGGGGCTAGTACTCCAAACCAATAGATACCAGTGCTTTTCAAGTTCTGCTCATTATTTGCTTTGCAATGACACAGAAAACAGTAAGGGCTTTAATCTGTACATAATCTTTTCTTCAGGGATCTGGAAACAAGCTGCAGGACACAGCATTTGGAACTTTTTTTTCCTCCACAAATGCTTCATTAAAGTACTGCTCACAAGTTTTGGAAGGGAAAAAGAAAATAAGAGAAACTCCAGTAACACCACTCTTTGCTAGCTGGAGTTGCAGGAGATTTGACTTTGCATAAGAATGTTTCGTAAAACAAAAGGGAAAACCCAACTCTGAAACACAGGGGGGGAAATTAAGAGGAAAAATGTGCTAGATAAGACGGCCAGATGAGCTGCTAAAGGCTCAGGCACCTTGATCTGCACACATCAAATAGAATACATCTACTCCCAGGCAGGCTGCATCCTGTGCATAAAAGTCTGCTCCCTCACCAGCAGGCGCCCAGATACCCAACCCAAAATCAAAGCCCTCTAAGACTTCTTTCCCCTCGCTTCTTTCAGCTACTTGGAGGCACTTCCCCTTAGCAGCCTCACACAACTTAATGCAGCAGCTCCAGGGCAGCACTTCAGACTTGAGGTTGCACATCACCATGATTGATTTGCAGCATCACACAGAAATTAATCCTCCCTCTTTTGGAAATTATCATTACACAGTCGTCTTGCTGAAGCCCGATCAATCTCCATTTTCAAGTAATTAATTCCAGCAGCTAGGAGACGGGCAGCACAGCAACTACTGTTTTAGGTATCCAGTGACAGCTGCTGCATTAACTGGATGCTGGAGGTGTGACATCCTGCAGGTTCCTTGCTGACAGACTTGTTTGTCCTTCGCAACAGGACCTCTCCCTGGTACTGTCAGCTTTGGCGCATCCAAAATTCTTCTTTTCACACTTGATTTTTTAATTCATGTTGTGCCAAGAGCTCTTAAGATTGCAGAGAAGCCACCTGCGAGTGAGTCACTATTACCTGCTCCTTTTACCCAGATTTTAGGCACAAATATAGAAGAAGCCATCTTGCTCTTCGGGGTAAAATGGAATAAAGTCATAGCCATAATAAATTTGGTGAATCTTGAGGAATCGACTTCAGTAGTTTGATTTGTGGAGCCTGGATATACTAAAGAACATTAAAGATCAATTGATGCTCCTGGCTTAATAATCAAGAGTATCAAACCACTGCTTTGGGCCACATTATACTCCCATTTTAGTTCATCTAAATCTGTGAAAACGCGTTGAATTACTCAAGATAGGCACTCATGTAATAAAGTTGGTCATCTTGACATAGCACTATGCAGGTACTCACTGCACATACTAAACCACAGGCTTGCTCCAGATGGCTTGTCTGGACAACAGAGCACACATCCACAGCACTTCACAAACTAATCACCTGCTGATCACATCCCTTCAGCTATAAATTACTCAGTATTCCCAGATTTTGGCTACATTTTAGAAATGCCAGGAAACAAGTGTTTGGCCAATAATACGTAGCTTCTTCTAACTCTAGAAATGTCAGCTCAGCAACAGTTTAGTAAGGCACTTTAGTTTCTATCTGGCACATGTAGAGGTGGAGAAACTTCCAAACACACCATCTGCTGCGATAACAGCCTTAATGAGGTGAGCCAAGAGTGCAGATGAATAGGAGAAAATGTTTCCCAGACCAAACAGCACTGAACCAGATTAATTGGGAGAATTTTTAGATTCAATTTGATTTAATCAAAGGGCATAATCTCCAAAAGAAGCTTTCCCTCTCCCCTCTCTTTTTGAGGACACACATTGAGTTACACACACATTGCCACAGAGGAGAGCTCGGGAAGGGAGAGCTTTGCTGGTTTACATTTCACACCAGCTGAGCAGCACGAGGTAAACCAGGAGATTTCATTTCACCACTAAAATTATACACTCACTTACATGGCTGGGCCACTTATTCTGATTTAATATCAGCCAAATATAGAAAAGCAGCACAGACCCGAGAGGATGATGGTGATTTTTCCTTTTTGCAGGATGCAGCAAACTGCTAAGAGTTCCCCATTATTTCTTGGGATCCTTATGCAAGCTGTAATCAGAAAGCCTAGGGCATTGCAGACTGCTGTATTGCTCACCAGCATCTTCAGTTTCAGTCAGTGAACTCTATTCTCCACAAATACCATCTTCACTTCCACCAGTAACGCCGATAGGGAGGTGGCACTTACATTAGTCACGGATAACAAGTTGGAGCAACTAGCAATAAAGCTAAATTACGCCTTTGATGAAGTAAAACTTCCTTACTCATTGAAAAGAAGATTCAGGGCATCTTCCAGTCCAACAGCTATGCTTGTAAAGTTTGATTCAATATATCTAATGCCACTTTCAGCCATGGAAAGGCTGCTCAGGTCTATAGCAGGAGCAAATGCTTGTATGGGACAACTGAATCAGTGTGAACAAAATGTTCCAGTGCTAAGTCTTTCTGAAAAGTATCCCAGATTTCAGTTTTATCTTTATGCTGGGTGAACTGTGGGCTTTTGGTAACCTATGGTCTATAAACACAGGACCCATAGAGTCACCTACACAGCTCTGCATGTGCCTCATTTCTGCAAATATGTGCTGCTAGTTTGCTGCTGACAGTCTTTTTCCACCCTTCGAAGACAGTAATTAAGAAATTAGATTCAGTCACTTAGGTCTCCCATTGCTTTCAGTGGTAGGACACAACCCCGAGCATTACCTAACAACAGTTTAAAGCCTGGAGCATCTCAGAGGCCAAAGTTGAAATTGTCACCACTGCAAAGCACTACTTGCTTGTTTGGGAATATGCAAGGATACACATAGTAAGATACTAGCCACCTTTAGAGAAGGTCCACAAGACACATGTAGTATCCTCTGTGTCACAATATAGACAGGTATAATATCAACAGATCTTCTAAAATTAGCACATAGGCAGTCAAAATGTAAACAAGTTGACCAGTTTGGAACTGATCACAGTGATCTAGAGACGGCCTGTATTTTCCTACCTCGATGCTGTGCATTTGCTTTTCCTTCTCATCTCAGTGAGCTCCAGCTAAACGCATGCTGATAGAGATCAATTTTCCCCTCAGCAGATAGACATGTTGTTGCCTTTACTCAGAGACCCAGTGATTTAAATTAACATCTTTACCCCATTCTTGGTTGCAGACCTCACTTTCACATGTCACTCGTGATCAGAACTAGTGCATGAGCTTATTTTTTATTTCAGCTGAGGCACTGCAGCTCATTAAAGAGACTTGCCTGGATGAACAGCCTCCAGAATTGCAATGAAGCAGTTATTTAATATCCTCTGATGAAAGGTACTATGCAAATAAAGACTACTCTGTTGTACTAGAGAGGGTCCTCTGATTACTATCTCTTTTTAGTCCAATCGAGGTATATGGATTCTAGCCCAAGTTTTGGCAATACAGTTTCCTGGATAAAGAGTCTTCAGTTTAAAGCAAGCCCTGCTATACAAACTATAGTCCACTTACCTTGGCAAATTTAAGCAATTAACCTGTGGGAAACCAGGCTTCCTTTTCATATATCTCAGGTCAGCTGCCTTGAGACAATGTCTAAAGCACAAACAAGCTTTTAGGACCAGATTCTGATTTCATTCAGCCTGGTGTAAATCAGGAATAATCCCTTTAGAGATTAGTAAAGACAAGATCAGATTCAGGCTCTTGGAATTAAGCACAAACCATGTGGTAGCTGGACTTATTTTAATTCTTCTAAGTAAAAAGAAACTCTGCTTCAGCACATCCCTCTCATCCTGTCTAAAAGCACTCTGAACAGCAGAGCAAAGGAAGTGCTCCCGATAATGCTCGACAGAAGACATGCTATAGCAAAAATGCTTTTGACTAAGAATTAATCCATAAAAGTCAATTAAAAAAAACCTTCAAATTACACAGGCAGAGCAAGCTTGTGTTCGAAGGTCCTTTCTGACTCCTGAACCATGAAATGAACTACAGTAACCAATGCTTTACAAAAAGCCCACACATTTAATTGCTTTGATTTACAGCATCTGTCTCTGGTTCCAGACATGTATCAAAGGGAAACACAAGCAGAGCTTTTGCCAGATGCACGCAAAATCATCCGGAAGCATCTTGACAGGAATTCCAGCACTGCTGTCAGTGGATGCAATTCCATATGAAAGTCACTCATGTCCTTCCCCTGTCACCTTTCCCAAGGAAGGCTCAGACAGTGAAAAGACAAGGATGCCCCTAAGCATCTTGCTTATTTTTCAGCTTTAACCAAGTCACCCCCCTTAGTGAAATCCTGCATTACTGTACAACTGTATCAAAGGGATACAAGTTTTGGTGTTCACCATGACTTGCTACCATTCTTGCACATTCTTACATTCTTGCTATCTTTAGTACACAATCTTGCCTAGGATCAAGTCTCCTTCCTACTTAGACCAAGACACAAGTGTTGCTAGAGGCAGGGAATGGTGAAGTTACCTGTTAGAAATGATAGAAGCCTTCTTAACTATTGCTCTCATTTGCTGTGATGTAGACTAGTCTCTGCCATGGCACTTACATTGTTTAAGGCTTCAAAATAATCTACTGAGCAGACTGACTGGGGGACATCTTAATTCTGGATGCAGCTTGCATTACTTCTCCCTAGCTCTTGAGGAAGGAGAAAAAAAATTTCTAACTCTTTCAAAAATCCAAGTCTTTCTGTGGGCTCCTTCTGCATGCCCTAAAGATCACTCAACAAGCTCGAAATATTTTACCATGTATTATTTACAAGGAAGCCTTGCCTGCTTCCGAAGTACAGCTGCTTTTAGAGGAAAAAAAAAATCTCGTAACTATATCACATTGCAGCAACTTTGGACAGGAAGTTGAAATTGTATAGGAGCTATAAGTAGAGTGCCAAGGGCTCTCACATCTGTGAAAGTTTCCTTTGGGAAAAGAAAGAAATCTAAAGCAGTAACTTTTCAAAAAGGGAAATTTAATCTTTTTTTTGCCTAATAAAGACAATAAACTTGAACTAGACTCTTGGAACACTGATTACAAATCACTTGAGGAAAAAACACCCTGCTCTACAGAATTTAAGAAGTCCTGTTGGGATTGCGTAGGGAAGCCAGTACCAACAGCCCAGTTCATACAGGTGCCACGAGGTTACAAGCAGTCACCAGCTTGCTAAGTCTCATTAGGAGGAAACCTCCAGCAATGCAGACCCTTCCTGGGTCCTGCTGACTCAGAGGGAAGCGGCTCCTCACCGGCTCTGCCTCCAGAAGATATTTCAGTCTTGCCTTAGAAAGACTCTCCAGGTAATGAGCAGATCAAGTCCTAATGAGCTCATTAGACATGACAAGTCCATCCTCCAGGTTGCTGTGCACGACCCCATTCTCTCTCGGAGAAAGGTGAAGCCGTCAGGCGGCATTCATCCCCAGCAGAAGAGAGGATTGAGCAAGATAAAATGAAGGGTTTTTAGTATTCCAAAATGTGTCAGCATCCTAATAAGAATTTCCATCCCTAAGAGATATGCTTGTCAAATGAAACCCTGGTTAGATGCAAGATTGGGAAAGGGCACCCATGCTTCAACGAACCCAAAAAAGCAACCTTGGCAGGGGTGAGGAAGTCAGAAGGGAATGCTATTTAAAAAGAGCAAGTCTCTCCTATCTTCACCTCTCGCTTGACTCTTATACATCAATGGCAAAATGCAGCATTTCACATATAAGTGAGGAAGATGTCAGCAGCAAAAGAGCAGGCGGTACCAGTTTCAGTAGCACAGAGCTTCACCCCACAAAACAGCTTTTTGCAAAAAACAATTGCTTCCTTTCAAGAGCAGAAAGTTACAGCCCACCCTGATAACACAACATTAGGAGAGCGGATTTCTGCCAAGCAAATCTACAGTTGGCATTGGGAAGTATGAAATGCAGATGGGGCCCTGGGACAGGGTCTTGTGTTGTGATGCTTGCCAAGGTGCTACTTGCTGAGGGTGAACGCTGGTATCTTCTGTGTGCCCACACCATGCCCAGTGAACCCCCAAACAAGACAGCTACAGCATTATTTTGCTGGCAGACTGTAGCCAGAGTCATGGCATTAACTGCAAATTCAGAGATATGCAAAAACAGTTAGTGACTGTGACTACAATTTTAGGGAAGAGTTCTACCTTGGATAAATGAAACTTCCTAAAATTAAGTTATGTTGTTTCTCCCCTCCCCTCTTTCCCCCTCCCCCCTTCCTTAAAACAGAGATCCCACAGGTTTGTGTGTGGTATGATAAGTTAGGGAAGTTGACATTTTGAGCAATATTGACATACACAAAGCAAGGAAACTGGGATGCGTGGGTTCTCAAAAGCTGGTCCGCAGAGTATCTAAGGGTTACTTATACTAATATTGTTCCCACTGGATAACTTTCATTTTTGCAGAAAAAATAACTTCACACAAGGCAAACAAGGCACTTCTCAGGGTTGTTGGTTAATGAGTCCTCACCCACAGGACTTGGGAATCTTATGTCACGAGCACAAAGGCCTACTACTAAAATAAGGAGGCCAGTTAACAGCAGAGGAAGGCACGAGAAGTCCATTTTTCCCATGCTATATGGGACAGACGCATTCCCTTCCAAATGGACTTGTATGGTAATTGTAACCTATTGATTTTTTCCAGTCTGAAGTTCTATTCCACCCCCTCCACCACCATTAAAAACCCCAAAATGAATTGCAATTACTTAGCAACTAACTCAGCCAATATTTATACTCAACTCAGTATTGACAGGAGAGTCTTGCCTTGCAGAGACAACAGCTTTGTTTCATTTCCACCAGCAAATTCCAGTTCTGTAATTAGTGCATCAGTGCTTTTAACAGCCAGCATCTCCTCTCCTTTGCCCTGTGGCCATTTATGCTCAAGGCTCATTTCTGTTTGAGGCACAGGCAATTTTGCAGTGCAGACCTACAGTGCTCTAGGAGAAGCCCAGGTCCATGCAGGACCACATAGGGCCAAATCAACATCTCATCTAAGCTTTTACACCGACATTGGCAAAATGCAGACATCCAAGCTGTGATCATTATGTAAAAAAAAATAGCCACATTTGGAGGAGCACCACTTTTGGCAAACTTCCACGATTTTAAAAAGACTAGGAAACATTAAAATTAGGTGTCCCATTTCCATCAGGCTTATTTACTGCAGCTTGAGTGAAATTCCCACTTGTAAGACTTAAACCACCTCATTTTCCCCCTCCTCAATCTGCACTGTGCACCACAGCTCTACAGCACCCTTAAAGATTTTCACTGTACCTGTCTCAGGTGAGCAGAACTTCTAGTTTGTTAGAAGGGGCAAACAGCATCTAAATATTGCACACAACTATGCATAATTAAACAAGTCCTACCAAACCGAATGTTGCAGCCTCAGGGAAAGAAGATTTGCAATCCATATACTTTTTAATGGGCTTGCTTTATTAGGTTGTCTCACAGAGTACACATATATCTCCCAGCCCTGGCTAAAGGGCCAAGCTAGGGAAGTGACCATTGGAGATGCAGGATGGACACACATCAGCAGGGCCACAGTTCTGTTTTGCTATATACATTAAAAAAAAAAAAAAAAATTAGGCAATAGCTGCTATCTTACTTTGCTATCATAATACAGATTTTTACTAGAGAGTTTCCAGCCTGAAGTGTTTTTATTTATACTCGCATTCATATAAAGTTCGCTGTGACAGTAAAGTGATTTTTTTTGTCCCAGAAGTGCTTTTGCACATCACCAATGACTGGGCTACTCAACGGAGGGGTAGACAGTAAATCACCAAAGCTAATGCCATGTGTCCGAAGAGCTTCTGTGCTTACTGCTGAGTATTTCCTTTTAGTTTCCTGATTCAAGGAAAAAAAGAAAAAAGGAAACTAGAATCCCCACATTTTTGTTGGAAAAACAAAATAAACCAAAAACAAAGCATACAAGCTGTCTGTTTAGAGGGCAGGCATCATATTTACTAGGATGAACTCAACCTTCAGGAAACCAATGTCAAAACTGTCATTTACAGATGGTAAAACTGGGACACAGAGGCAGAGATGGGACAGGGCTCAGCTCTGAGGTGATTCCAAGTTCTTGGCCACCAGCACATCCTGCCATTGTCACACACACACCTGACCTCTAATGCAAAATTTAGATGCTCTCATCTCCTGAGGACTTGGTTCACTCTGGCCTTGGCACATATGGAACAAAGCACTGCAAAGGAAGGGAAAGGTGGGCGAGATGAAAACAGGCTGCACTCCTCTGAAGGAGCAATNAGTTCTTGGGCACCAGCACATCCTGCCATTGTCACACGCCTGACCTCTAATGCAAAATTTAGATGCTCTCATCTCCTGAGGACTTGGTTCACTCTGGCCTTGGCACATATGGAACAAAGCACTGCAAAGGAAGGGAAAGGTGGGCGAGATGAAAACAGGCCGCACTCCTCTGAAGGAGCAATTCTAGTAGCAGGACTGATGAAAGGAAGAGAACAGGTAGGAGAGGGAGGAAAAACCCACAGAAAACTACCAAAGCTGCAGGACAATCCTATTGCAGGAAGTGCCACACACCATTCTTTTTGTGGGCATTTCCACAGAACCCAAGCAGGAGAGAAACAGCTTTGACTTTGACCCCAACAGACCATTAATCAATAGCCACATGGCAGGATGCCATAGTTCGTGAGAACCAAGAGCTCTGGATGCGAGCGCCAAGTTCCATGAGTTCTTTCTAGATGTTCCACCCCAGAATTGCTGCCATCTTTTCCCAATATACCTTTTGCAAGTAACCTAGCAAACAAATCTTGGGTGAGGTAGTGCACACTTCCAACAAGGTAGACAACTACATGGCAGGAACATGAATAAAGTTAATCCTACACGTGGTCATAGGACAAGCATAGTCTGAAGCCCTAGTTGGAAAAGAGGGGCCTGCTGCCAACACATCTCAATCATAGTAACCCTGGTAGAAACAATGACAACATTTCTGCATCTTGATCAAATATCTTGAAGTAAAGCCGTATTCCCTGGCCACACAGTTACACCCCAGCCCATATGGCCCTTAAGAATCCTTAACTTAACACAGGAACCTAAACCTTAGGCATTTCTGACCAAAAAGATGACTTTCACCACATTTTATAAGTTGTCACCTCACTAACCAGCCCTTCTTGACTATCTCTTCAGTCTCCACAGGAAGGACTTCAATTTCCATACAGTATTTTAAAGTCATTTATATCTGAACATTGATTTTCTACAAGGAAGAGAAGTTCTTTGCCAAGGCTTTGTCTAACTATTAACCTTTGATAAAGGCAAATGCATTTTCCCCAAGGTTTGTGCTGTCACTATGGCACAATCCTCAGAACTCGTGATGTTCTCCCATAACAGCACGGCAAAGGCTATGGGCATCTGTGGTCAGTCCTAACAACGCGACTCCATCCTGCCTGCTAGCTTTAAATGCAGCTGTCTTCCCTATCCAGCACCGCTCCTGCTCAATCTGCTGGAGATCAGACCAGGGTTACTTTGCCTGTGGTGTGGCTTTGTTTGCTTTACATTTCAGGGTGAATTTGAAAACTAGCATTAAGCCAGCTGCTTGGGAAAAACAGCATGGTCATACCTTCACCCTTCCCCAACACCAGCAAACTTTATCCAAAAGGGGAAAAACAGAGGATGTGGGAAAGAACAGGAAGAACTATTTTTAATTCTTCTAATAAGTGCTGGGGAGGTAGCAATGATACTTTCCTTACTCAAGAGGAAAGAAGTCCATTCACTGGATGAACGGAGCAGCAGCTCTGGCAGCTTCCACTCACACAAGCTGCAGTCTGCACACTTTCTAAGAGCAGATTGTGTTAAACATACCACCGAATCTCTGTTTAGACTATAGTAATTTAAGAAAATTTAAGACAGACTTTCACAGCCCCTGGCAGTTCCTGATGCTCTCTGGGGGCATCAAGATGCCTCCTGTCAAGTCAGCTCTAACTGTAAGCACTGGATTTGAGCTAGAGCTAAGGGATCTAATTTAAAAAAGAAAAAGAGTCAAAAACACCCACCAACCTGCAGATGATGCCTTATACTTTCCTCAGAAGGGTCATAAGAACTGAGCTGGCAGATCTGACAGAATTAGGACCTGCAAGCTAGCACAGCTCTGATGTGTCAGCATACACAGCAATTCAGATATGAAAGGCCAAATCATTGATGGAGTTTTTGAAGGTTGGCTCTGTAACAACCTTTAAAAGGAGTAACCTTTGTTTTGTAGTGCAGCAATACAGCTTAAAAAATAATGATTTTTGGAAAGATTACAGCAGCAGTTACCCAGTTTGGGGGCATAGGGAACCCCAGGTCTTAAACACACACAAACAAAGACAACATACAACTTAACTTCAGTAGAACTTTTTTCCTATTATGTCCTGAGAGCAAGAGTCATACTTAACATTTATCAAATGCACCATGCACCCACTTGCATTATATCTTTTACACCACTATATACAGATATCGCCAACAGGAACAAGTGTAATTTTTACCAAGTTTAGAGATTTCTTCTCTCCTCCCCAGAAAGAAAAAAAAATACTCTGCCTAAAGAAACTGCCATCTAGTAGGCAGGGCAGAAGCCTTATTCTCCCAATGGAGGAGTACATCAGTACAAGTTAAGCATCCTTAAAGCACAAAAGAGCCAAGAATGAGCTCGCTCTCACATACTATTTCCTCTCAGAACTGTATTTTAACAGTTACCACAGTATTTAGTTTCCTGCATCATTTACAGTAGGCTTCTATCAGTGATCTGAGTGTCAGTTTAGTTGCTAAAGGGAGGTTTAAAATGCAACTCAAGATGGCCCAGGTAGAGCCATCTTTACCAGGGTCCCAGATGTGACACAGGTATCAGACTTGCACTGTTCTAGACCAGCTCCAGAAGGCCAGGACAGTCCAAATTGCACAGAATTATGCTTAAAAGAAGGGAAAAAAAAAAATGAAAGTCTAGCCCTAAATGTCCCCCAGGCCCAGAGACTGATGCAGCTCTTTGCAGTCTGCCTGGAGCAGGCATCTCCCCATCTTCCAGTGCAAGCAGACATGGCATAGCAGCCAGGACTAGCAGGACAGCAAGGAGGTACCACCTTTCCCAAACAGCCTAAGTCCAGGTTAATCTGTTTACTGAATGACGCAGAGGCACCAGACACTACGGTAATGAAAACCATGCCAACACACGCAGCAAGGACTTCGCTGCAAGTCTTGACTCTTGCTCCTGAACAATGTTCCGAGGATCACAGCTACCACAAGAAGTTTCTCACTCACTGTCGAGAAGCATTAGCTAATGGGTTCGGTCACAAGGTTGTTTTTAAAAATCTGCTACCTCTGTCTTCTTCCATCTTAAATTCACCAGTTAGCAGGCAGAGCCTGCAGAACACTCCTGCAGCATCTCTTCAGCTCTACGTNAGCTACCACGAGAAGTTTCTCACTCACTGTTAAGAAGCATTAGCTAATGGGTTCAGTCACGAGGCTGTTAAAAAAAATAAATAAAATAAAAAAAATAAATAAAATCTGCTACCTCTGTCTTCTTCCAGCTTAAATTCACCAGTTAGCAGGCAGAGTCTGCAGAACACTCCCGCAGCATCTCCTCATCTCTACCTGATGAGGAGCCACACATAGCCAGAGTTTAACATACATCCCTACATCTCACATCATTCAAAAATCCACCTGTTTGTTTGCAAGTCACTGGTAAAAGCAGTTGACAAGTACTTATTTTCAAAGGTTAATGTAGGGTAGTAGCTTAAATAAATGAGATCCGCAGACTAAGTGCCAATCTTAATTTACCTTCCTATAGTCTGTTTTAACAACACATCAGAGAAGAGAGCTGCAAACTTAATGGCACCTCCTTAATCAGACTGTATACTCAAGGGTGGCTCAAAGCATGGCTCTAAATACACTTCTGCCTCATTGAGGAGGACTAGAGACATGTGGTTTCTGTGCATCACACCAGACTAAGGCTGCAGATCAGCCTTCCTTCCCCTGCCTAGTCCTGCAGGTAAAGGCATCACGGCAGACTTGAGCATGCACAGACTTTACAGCAAAGATTCCTGTAGCCATGCTCAGAGTGAGGCTGAGCCCAAGGCTGCCTTCACATACACTAAAAGACACACTGCAGCTCTCAGTATCTTTAATGAGGGGCAGGCTATTAACAGGGACTCTTCTACTTAAGAAATGTTCCTAACTGCAAACATAGGAGTTTCTGAATACCCAGATTACAGCCATGCCCCCAGCCAGCTTCATACTAAAATAAAGAGTCCCAAAAGGGAGAGACAAGCTTAAGAAAAAGAAATATTTCATATTCACCAATTTATCTGTCCTACAGAGGAAGACTGGTATGGATGGGACACCAATAGTTCTATGCTCCCTTTTGTAAGCTACAGGTGGGTGAGAGAAAAATAGATAAAGTTTGGCATGAGGAAGAAAAAAAACAGAAACTCAATACGTAGCACCTGCTAGTACTAAAACAAGACAAAAAGCAACCTTTTTCAGAGTTCCTGCAGCAACAGTCCACTGTTGTCAAAAGCTCCACCAGGTGGTGGGATTAACAGCACTTTGAGTGTGCTATCGAGCTGCATTTACTGTGATTTCCTTACTTTTAAAAGCATATCTCTACTTCACCACACTTCTGAAAGCACTTATTAGAATAAGATATCTAAGAGACACTTCTAATAAAAACCATACTGCTACTATCATTTAACATTAGCATTTACAATGCACATGGGATGAGAAACACTGTTAGAGCCTGGAAGATGGAATCCCCTTTGCATAACCCTAATTTTCCCCTCCAATTACTCCTTCTCATACATCAACAGAAAAGCAAATTGAGAAGCACAGAGGCCAACGCAAAGCAACACTGTTTTTAAAGCCACCATGCCCATTAGCAATACCATCCACTTGGGAGGAAAAACTGGACATGAGGCTGCAAACTCTTCTCCATTTGGGACATATGAAAAATTCAGCCAGATGAGGCAAATTGCTGTCACTACACAGTCTGACTATAGCAAAAGAAAGGAAACCAGTGAACACTGAATCAGACTCTTCTGCCCTTTTGCTCTTCCAGACACGACTCAAGCTGCTAACAGAAAGGCAGAAGAAATATATAGCTGAGAAGAGTGCTTTAAAAACCCGCCAGTAGCTTTAAAGGTGGATTGGCTGCAGGCTGCTTTGGCTCTGCAGGGTTTTAAACCTGCAGAAGTGTTACTTTACAGCAGCACCAAAATAGAGCAAGAGAAGCAAGAGGTTGGCAGAGGGACAAAGCACCAAATTTGACCAGGGGAGACGGGAGAAAAAACTTCCACTGTTGCTGCCATTTCCAAGATAATCAAATATGTCTCTCAAAGATATAAAATTGCCTCCATGTAATTGCCCATTCCACCCCAGCTTCAAAATGTGTTTTGAGCCCATCAAAAGCCTGAAGATGCCAGATAAGCACAGGAAGGATGTTTGCACAGCTCCCCAAACTGCACAGGAAGACCTTGGGATTCAACTCTTCCTAACAGTCCCACCAGGGCGCTAGGAATATTGGAGCATCACAGGAAGCTCTATACATTGAACAGGGTGAAGGGACAGCAGCACAGGTTGGTACTATGTTTATCAGCTAAATATTTCAAAGCTGATGCACAGGTCAGAGCCAGCCCTTCCACCACAACCGTGCACATCACACACAGGAACACGCTGCTGATGGAGTGTGGTCCGGGCTGCCAGGAGGCAGGACAGCTACAGCCTGAACACAACTCTTGGCTTTAACTTGTGCCATTGAGCAGGAGCAAACACAGGAGCATATGAATCAAAGGAGAAAAAGAAAAAAAAAAAAAGACATAGATGACTTTTTCCCCCCACTTTGAATTTCCTGTCTCTTCTTCATACCAAGATTTAATTTCCTTTTCAAAGAGAGTTCTCAGAGCTTATGAAAATTGACCCAGGAGATTACAAGGGCTTTGTCACCCTTCCAATCTCTCAGAGAATCCATAATTAGGGAGGGCTTTTTCTCCCCTTTAACGTGTGCCCAGCACACAATACACAGCCCCGACTCACCCTTACCGGACCAGGTTATTTCAGCGCTCTGGTGCCTACAAACCCAGTCATCCCTCTACCACGAGGCAACAGAGCCCACAAGTCCGGGATGAGCAAACACATCCCAGGGCGTTTTTTTCCACCCATTTCACGAACGCCACGACAAGCCAGGGATGCACCGGGCAAGGTAAGTGCGTGGAGCAGAACTAAAACACACCTAGGAACTGCGCTGCCGACCTCCGAGCGGCGGCTCGCGCTTCCCTGGAAATCCGCCCTGCCGGCGGGTACCCAGGAGCTGCCTTCTTGGTCCAAAGGATCCGGCTTCACCCGAGGAGGTGGGAGGTGAACGCGGGAGCGGGGAGCGCGGTGCAGGACGCGGGGACGGGGCGGGCAGCCCGCGGGGGGCGCCCTTTGGCCGCCGCTGCCGCCCGCGCGCGGACCC
>VWPW01020258.1:103382-134179 GCA_013389825.1 Crypturellus undulatus
GGATAGGATAGGATAGGATAGGATAGGATAGGATAGGATAGGATAGGATAGGATAGGATAGGATAGGATAGGATAGGATAGGATAGGATAGGGGACGGGGAGAAGGGGGTCCTCAGCACCCGCGGGTGCCTTCCTCCCCCCATCCTCCTCCTCCTCCCCAAGCGCTGTCTCTTAAGCTGCGCCGCGGGCGTGATGGGGTGGTTGCAGCCGGGCAAGGTGAACACGGAAAGAAAGAAAAAAATCACGGTTTCTTCGGAAAGAAAGCGTGTTCTAGCGTCGTTAATGGTAAAAAGAGCACCTAGTAAATAGTAGCGGCTTGCAAGCCAGCGCCGGGCATTTTTAAGGGAACTATAGAATGCTGTGGAATTTAAAAAAAAAAAAAAAAAAAAGGAAGAATTCATTAAAGAATCTCCCCAGACAGGTATGTTCAGCTGATAAAGTGGCTGCTACAACTATTTAACAGCTGGGGGTTTTGCCTAGTTTTGTTTTGCTTTACTTTTTTTCCCCCCTAGCATTGCCGTGCGGATCTTGGAGCCGGCATGAGAAGTGGCGAGGTTGCCCCACCTCCGAGCAAGGAAACGGGGTGCCTGGTGCTGCTCGCAGCCTCCCATCGTAGCCGGTGCAACATGTGCCATGGACACGCGCCGTACGTGTCCAGAGGGAAAACATGCTCCAGATCCCTGGAAAACACATTCCTTAAGCCCGGACAGCTAGCGCATCACTGACTCCGCGAAGGAGATGAGTTCACGGGTTATTAATCTCCTTACTGAAGCTACTGGTATTGTTTTATTTCATCTGGCACAACGTACCTCCAGCAAACGCTGTAGCACGCGCCGCGGGAGCACTAAATCACCGGAGCCTGTTTCCATAGAGTTATGTTAGGAAAAGCCCAAGTGTGAATTCGAACGGGTGTTGCGTTTGTGTAAAGTGCTACGGAGGCGGTCGGGTGCCCGTGTAAACTCTTAGGTTTTGGCTTCCTCCTCTGCAAGGCTGGAAGGGGCTTCTCCCAGCGCTGCATCCTGCCCTTGGGTACTGCGGGCAGCAATGCAGGGTTATGTCCTTCATAAATGGGGCTTGGAAGGGGGTAATCTAAACCAAGGAGAGGGGAAAAATTCTTTAAAAAAGCAGTTTTTATTTTACAAGGAGTGTAGCGATACAAGATATTTATCAGCTATAAAGATCTCTGTGGAAAACAGCTTACTGGACAGATCTTTATTGCTTTTTTTCCAGGAGAATCAGCCAAGATGGCCAAGGTGGAGATGGGGCACAGCCCTGATGTGACTCAGGACTGCTCTTCTGCCACAGTTTCTGTGGTCCTTTGGACTCGATGCTCACACAGCTTTACGCAAATTGCTCGAATCTGTTGCTTCATTTGCTTCCCTGGAGACGAGCGGTTAGGCGAGCGGGTCTCTTCCCGAAGGAGTGGAAAAGAGGTGGTTTTGGGGAAAGAAACCCTGATTTTTCTCACTGACAGTGTTTCCCCGGCAGCTCAGCCAGTATGAAATATTTAGAACTCACTGCAAATCTTGACTGTCGTTTCCTGCGGAGACGCTGTTTCTTCTTAAGTCGGGGCCAGGGTTTCCAGCCACTGGTGCGGGGATAGCGATGCTGACACCGGAGCAGCTGCATCACCTTTCACCAAGGGAGGATCCAGCCCTTTATTCATATTTTAAAACTCAGAAAAAGTGTCTAGGTAAAGCATTTTTTTCTACATAAATTTTCTCTATGTTATAGCTGTTCTCTCAGCGGCAGGACAGTTTCTCAGCAGTCAATGCTTAAAGGCCTTTCAAGGCCGAAGGAATTAAAAGTGAATAATTTAAAGATGGGCTATGATGCAGAATTTTTAACATATGTTTTACAGGCCGTGTAGAACACTTTTTTTTTTTAATATTGTCAGTACGTATTTCACAAACGGGCAGTCCTGGGGCCTCAAACGCTCTTTTTATGTAAGTGTCGGGTTTGTGCCCTCCTCTGCATCGGAGCGCTGGAGTCTACAAGCCGCAGCGGGGGGATCATTATGACCGGTAGCAACCGGAGCAGGGGAGAGATGGAAACCTTGGAAAACTTCAAGCCAAGGTAGACACAAGGCAGAAGCAATAACTTGATGTGTTCAAACCCTGTCCCCTCAGTGATGACCCACAACAGGAGCCCTGGGGGCAGTGGGCATGAGACCCTGCTTGGCTGGAGTGTTTTTCATCAAGCTCCTGTTAACTTCCTAACGGCAGTAAAGTGAGAAATACTGGCTTGGTCACTCCTGGAGCCTTAAAGGGCAATGCTAATTACTGCTAAATAATTCACATTTTATGTATTTCGTTCTTTTTTTTTGTCCCTATTTCTTTTCTGCTACGAGGGGAGGAGGCACCTACTTTGCAGACACTGAAAATCAGTTCAGCTTTGTGGTCTGTTTTCCGCACCATTCCTTATGCTGCTTCAGTTGTCCGGGTCTTCATTTATATTTTATAGTTATTCCAGTGTTGCAATTAAAAAGAAATCATCTTGATTATTTTAAAAGCTCTCCAAGGCCAAAAAAGCAATATGAAGTATTGGAGCAAGACGGGAGCTTAGCTTCTGCCTTGGGGGCCTGCAAATTGGGGTTTTTATTCACTCTCTGCCCATTTGCTCCCTCTCCGGCAGGTAACCTGCCATCTTTGAAGCGAGCTGCTTGCCATTGCATCGAGGCCAAGGAGAAGAAGTTAAAATAGTCCGTAAGCACCTGGCATGTGCGGGTGCCAAAAGCTATTTCTTCTATTCTTTGCCAGGGGAAAATGGCTGGTTGTAGCCGCAGTATTTGTGAGGAAGCCAAGGGGCTTCTTTCCCCTGAGACGGTAACGATCTCCTCGAGGAGCCCGTCCTTTGCATGCAGATGTTGCTGGGCAGTTGTGCAGCACCAGGGACTGGAGAACCCTGCCACCAAGATGCAGTCGCATCCCCAGGCCAGCACCAAGCTCCTTGCAGGTTGAGCCCTTCACAAGGCCTTTTCCAGGCTTCCTTCTGGATAATCATAGACATTCGTGCGTCACCTAATGGCACGTGGTTATTACCTACTGATGTGCCGAGCAGAGATTAAGGCCGCCTGATGAAACTTTACAACCCTGAGCCAAGAGATACCGGCCATAACCCAGTTCCAGGGAACTTGTTTACCGGGCGAGACAGTTGTTACACGCACGCCTTATCTGCGCTGCTTGTTGTGTTTGGATGAGTAAAAGCCCTTGCCCAGCCTTTATCTAAATAGAAGCAGCAGCACAATAAACACGCTATGGGAGCCAGGACCCTGTCTGGACTTTGGAATAGTGCTGGTCTGGCTGGTGGTGATCCTCGTTGGCATAAGGTATAGACTCATTGGAGTTTGTCGCCTGGTGCTCTTGGCTGTGGTTTCTGTGGAAAGCACTTATCAGGGTACGGTTATATCCCGTTACGTAGTAGACCGACAGCACCTAAAACCTGCCAAAAGCAAGAAGAGACCAAAGACTGACGTGGGTTTCCAGGGCAGATCTGCAGCCTCCACAACTTGCGGAATTGGTGAAGCATTAGAAAAAAAAGGCAAAAAGAAACCAAAAAGAATTAAGTGAATGAAAAGAATGAGGTCGGTGCTCTCAGGACCGTGACCATCAGACCGGGGTTTCTCTGCAGGCCAAGCTGCACCACTGGCCCATATTCAACTCCTTGGATTCACTAGGGCTTGTAGGGGGCAGTTCATCTTCTGTGGATGGAGGATGTTGTACAGCACAGCCCTCTCTCCGTAAACATCTGGGAACGAGAGCCACAGAGCTTTCAGGATCAGAGCACATAAAAGCAGACTGTAACACCAAAGCTCAATGCGCAGAAAGACTCAGCAGCTCCAGAGCTCGAACCAAGCCCTCAGCAAGCTCACATAAAAAAGAAGAATCTGAGCTGTGAAATATTCCTTTGCTTTTATACTCTTGGATAAGCGAAACCTTCACTATAAGGGCAATTTAAATCCCACAAGGAATAAACACGAGAGAAGAATGAAACACTGTGAGCATATTAAAATAGATAAAGCAGTGACGTGTCTGTCAAGGAATGGGAAGCAAAATTTGTGTAGAAACATCAGCAATCTATAATTCACTACAAAGCAAATAAATAGCATAAGCACATAAAACTGGGATGTATAAATATATGGCAAGGAGGGACAGACATTGACTTTGGAGTGTTTTATACATAGAGAACATGAGTAATCTACTGAATTCACATAACTGACCCTTTTTGGCACTTTAGGCATCACCTACAGAAAGTCCCAACAGTAAAATCTGTCTGATTTACATTTGTGCCTCTTGATCCCGCAGTGCGTTGGGCGCCATCATTTCCCAGCCATTTCAGGTGAAAAAAATCGTCTTTTTCTCAACAGTGCCTTAAGAAATGCTCAGGTTAATGGTGACTGTGTGAAGCTACTAGCGTCACTTCATTTTCTTCCGTTTCATCCATCCTCCAGGATAGAATAAACCTGAAGATGGGATTAGACGCCTGCTCAGGAAATAAGCACTGCTGATGAGGTTGGAGTGTCTATTAGACTTGTTTTTGAGACTCCAGCTCACGAGAAGAATGGCAAGAAAAGCTTGTTAAAAGAAAAAAAAAACATTTTGACAAGAATGCATTTTTTTTCCTGTGTCTCGAACAAAACAAACACAGTCACACAGAAGAACCCTTTCCAAGTCAGGCGTTTGTGCTCACCCGATCAGCACCATGTAACCACTTCATCTCTTCTTAATGTCACGCCAGCACACAAGCTGGGCCACCACTCGAGAGAAATGTTTTTCCTTCAAAGAACATCACACGTGTACGCAGGGCTGTACACGCTGCATTACAACGAATACACCAACAAAACAAAGTATTAATTGCATGGGGAAATAGTCCCTGGGGGAAAAGAGGAGAAAAACAGTGAGTCACACCTGGCAGGTGTTGGCCATATTGCTTGATTTACTACTATTTAGCATTGGACAGTGACCATATTTGATGGTGGGAGACTTGCTAGGTACAGGGGGAAATATTCAATATTAATATTGCACAGACACTTTCAGTATGTGTGACTAGACGGGATACAGGGTGTGGGAAGCATCTCTGCAGGGAAGGACAATGAGCTGGAGGTCTGCTGCTAACCCGCAGGTTTGGAGCTGGGTACAAAACTGAGTGTCTGAGATGCTACTAAGGGGAAAAAAGTGTCGTGAAACTGTAAAGTTATGGAAGACTTAAATTTCCCAGATCTAGACTATGAGATATTTAAATCTCATTGGTTGTGTTTGCAAAAAAGCTAGCAGGATTTTTCCCTGAAGAATGAAAAGAAAATATTCACAAAAGCTATCGTAGAGGTCAATTAACAAATTCACCATCAGTCTCAAGCTTGTCCTCAAAAATGGCTTTGGAGTAATGGGTTGTGACTTGCTTCCACTTAAGTTACGTGGCAAGATAAACAGAAAAAAAGACTGTGACTACAGATCCCCAGTGTCAGAAGGGCAAACTTCGGAAAACCAAGAAATTTCTTTAATGATAACAGTTGGGCAGAAGAGTTCAAAGAGTTGAAGATGGTGTTTCTGTAAACCACATGGGTGCTGAACTCAGCGTGTAGCTTATTTAAGAAGCAAGAAACAAGTGATTTAGAAAAGCAGAGGAGAGTTGATCTAGGCTTATTACAGTGTGATGCCTTAGAACAAATTCAGCTGGAAAAAATCATTTAAGATATGGAGATAAGTAGAAAATGGGGTAAGAGGTGACCTTTGTTTATCAGAGAGAGTTTAAACAAAATTAATTTGTAAGCTTATCTGAGGCAAGAGCTGGTTCTCTAGGAAAAATAATGTGGCGTGTTGTGTTTTCCTGGTCTTCGAGGAAGCGTGTGAAATGGTTCTGCTTGGGAAAACTAGTGGAAAATGGGAAGCCAAAGGTGAAATGATGAAGGTTGGCCAAAGTCCATGTGTGTTGTGCGTGGACTATCAAGAACTATAAACAGAGCTAAGTGATTGATGCTTTTAGGAAAAGAGGATTCAAAATATTTTCTTCTTGGGACGTGGGACGAAAACCTGTCTGCAGTATAAGCTGACATTCTAGATTCACTGCTGGTAACAAGATAAAACTTTTGGCTAAAGATAAGTTTTAAGAATTCATATGAATTTGGAACAGCTGCTTTGAATAAATGAGGGAGGAGGATGCTCTTTGGAAGCAGGAGACTGAAACTGGGAGGAGCCCTGAGCCAGTTATGCCCAGTGGTATCACAGAGGTGCAGGAATGTCTCAGCCAGGCCAAGCCAAAGGGAAACTCATCACTCAGGAGGAGTTAGCAAGAGTCACCAGGGCTGGGTGGTTGCTTCGTGGTTTGAAAGCAGACAGCAAATCTGAGGGAGTTAACAGGCTGCACTTTAGACCAAGCTAAATGAGATGGCTGCCACCATTAGGTACTAATAAAATCACCTCATTTGAGATAGGAGCTTGGCATTTGCTCCCAGTTAAGGGGGAAGATGTTGGGTATACAAGATGGTTCTAAACTATCAGCTGGGGGAAGCCAAGAAACAGGCAACTGAGATTTGTACAGACCAGCAAAATGAAAGCTGCGTGCAGTAATGTATCAGAAAGAAAATTTTAGGGTCTTAGCAACTAGCAGAGAAATGGATATAAGGTGTGGGTGAAAAAAAAAAAGATGTGGAAAGGCCTTTCCTAGAGAAGGAAGAATAAACTGATGTTTACATATGGTGCTTGATGCATTCTCGAGGTTTTATAATCCAGTTTCCTGCAAGGGAAGCAATCAGAGCTGATGAGTCAGTCTTACATTTCCTTGTATTAGGAAAAGTAGCTTGGCATTGCCTGCACTCCAAGATGTTCGTCATTAGCAGGGGGCATTGGTTATACTGGGCTTGAAGAAATGAAGGCATTGAGGAGCTTGGCAGGGATGGAGCTGACCCTGGCAGAGTCGGGAGCCAGGTCCCTTTAGTGACCTCTTGGATGAGCAAAGGGCTTCTCCTGCTCTGCTCCTGCACGAACGCTGAGGTTGTTGCAAGCCAGGAGAATACTGCAGAGAGGGAGTTATTTGTCATGGGAAATGCCACTTAGGTCTAGTATTATTAATTTGCTCCTGCAATCAGTCACATATTCTACAATATTAAAGCTTCCTGCAGATAAAATGTTCCACAGTGCAATTTCTAGGGAAGATTCATCTTCTTAGGGGCAGAGGAAGGAATTCTTTTTGAAAAGAAGCTGGCTTGTACAGCGCAATTGTGTTTTCACAGCATAACCTGAGTTACTGCTCGGTTTCCTCCGCTCTTAATTTGTGCTAGGTGGTGTGTGGGGAAAGCACTTCTGGCTTTTATTGCATTTTTCCTTCTTGCAATTGTGGTTTGAGGCGTCAAAATAGTTTCCAAACAAGATATGGGGGGTGGAATGGGAGGTGGAGACTGCTTCAGTGCAAGCTGACATTTGAGTTTTGCCACAGTTAATTAGGAAAGGATGTGATTCAAAGTAAATGTCATGAATTCATGAAAAGCTGCAAAACCTTTACAATTGCTCTGGTTACCTACCATTTCCTGAGGGGGCCTTTTTTTTTCCCAATAGAGGATTTTCCCCCATCATGTGCCTGAGCACTGGAACTTGATCTATTGGTAACGTCAGACACCAAGACTATATCTGCAGCTGGTATAAGTCATCTTGTTTAGCACTTTTCATAGATCTACGATGCTCTGTATAAGTTGGGGATCTAACCTCATCTTCTATTCCGTAGAATGCTTCCTATGTCTACCTTACTATGTCTTCCCTTTCTTTTACCATTCCCACCATGAAAATGTCCATCCAGGTACTAACCCTGTGTGTATGCGTCATAGGAATGCATATCACAGTCAAGAAGCTGAAAATAAAGAGCAATATTGGATCTAAAATCCTACCTATTGCTTTCCCTCTTTTTCCCTTGTATTTTAAGGGCCCTTCTTACTGACACAGCCTTTCTCTCTCCACCACAGGAATACATCTACCCCATCACATTTAAAATTTCTCTTTCTCTATTGTTCCACTTCCCGTCTCTGTGCTGGGTTAAAGTCTATTCGTACTGGATGACATCCGTGTCATTTCTAGTGTGATTGCGCCTAGCAGTCCCCACCGTGGATCACAGACCCATCCATCACATCCATACAGCAGTATGGCAATCCCCATTACTACAGATATAGTCAAAAAGCATTAGGTCATTAGGTCTCTTTTCCAGTAAGTGAAGTTTTCACATTTCATTCCCAACAACATGGAGGAGAGAGTAGATTTTTCAGTATGCAAGTGTTTAAAAGAATTAAGACGAGGATCTGCCACGTGATCCAGACGAATCATCTGATCTGATTTCTGAAGCAGTGCAGTCCACAGGGTCCACTCTGTATTGAGTGAATCAGGGAGTGTTGGTCTAAACATCTATTTCAGAAAGACATCAAAGACTCAGACAAAGAATACACCTCTTCTCTTGCTACTATTTTGTAATAATTGGTCTCACTCATTGGAGAAAACAGACAAAACTCACTTTGAATTTTACTTGCATGTATTTGCCTTTAGCTGCCAGCTGCTAATTCTTATTTCTCTTTGCTAGATAACCAAATCTGTTGATAGCATTTGAAGGTGAAACCATAACCAAGTTAGACCATAATCAAGTTAACCCTTTGATCTACTTCTTATGAATTAAGTAGACAGAGCCTTTTCTACCTCTCAGGTGGAAGATATCTGACCAGATATGGACTTCTACCTAGCAGATGTCTGCACAGCACCAGACATCATCATGTCCCTTTATAGCCAGCTCAAAGAAAGGAGCCCTCCAGGGCACTGTTCACCTTATCCTGAAGTGTGTGTTTCAAAACAGCCAGATGAATCTCTCTCAGTCTCTGAGTTCCTATTCTCTCTAGTAACAAGCCTGCAGTGACCACCTCTTGGAGAAATGCCTGCCTCCCTATTTTGGCAGGTTGGATCCGACTCTCCAGATAAGTAACTTTTCTGTTTTTGATTCATTTCCTTGGCTGTCCCCTCCATGCCAACTTCTTGCATGGATGCAACTTTGCAGCATCTCCATCAGATGCGTGACTTTAATTCTAGTGCATGGGGCGTCTCTCTGGGAGCACTGGGAGTACACACCAGGATGGTTCACTGCAAATTAGGTCAGGGAGATAGTGTTGGATTTCAACATGCATGTTGTTCAGTCTGTATTTTCTATTGATTGTGTCTTTTTAATCAGAGACATACGACATTAATGAGAAAACTCCTTAATATTTACGGTCCTCCTGGAAAAGGACCAGATTATGTAACCATCAATCTTGGGTTTTTACTCCATATCTGCTTTCCATTTTCCTGATGTTAATATTCCCTGCAGCATCACAGATTTCAGCTCCTTCCTCCCAACTTGTTTTTTCAGCATTAGCCGTTCAGCTGTATCTAATCACACCAGGCTCAACCACTTGCCCAGCCAGACAGCTGCCAGATGTTTTATTTTTAAATAAATACTTACATCTGTTGATGCTATAAAGCAGAGAACAATGAATACGTTCTTTATGACTTTTTGTCTCCTGCTTGAAGAAGTCAGGATAAGATTTACATAGACTCTGGGCAGGTTCCCTTTATTTTAAGTACAGTATGTTTAAATGTCAGTGTTAACCACCTGTCTGTGGTGGTTTATTAGGTCTGAAGGAGGGAATCGTTATCTCTTCTTGCCCACTATCTCACCCTTGTTTAAGCATGGTTGGGTGTAATGTTCTTTATAATAAATATTATTGCTAATATATATTTACATTATGTATGCTCACCTGGGTAGCAGATGAGGTTAGGGAAGAAATTCCACATGCTGCTAGCCAGGAGAAGTGAGATGGGCTGTTCCCTGTAGAGCAACCTATTTATTTGAGGGTTCTCAAATTAGTAGGAACAGCTCAAGCTTATCCCTGCTCTTCATAGCTCTGTGTCTTGCCCCATCTTCCTCTCCCATCACCAGCTTCCTTACCCCATCACTATTTCTAGCTCTGATTTCAAACACCATCAGAAAAACAGGCAGCATGGCTGAACATGGGTTGTCCCGTATTCTTACCTAAGGCTGTGTCCCCATGAATGTCCAGGCCATGTTAGAGGACCAAATTTTAGCCTAGACTTGCCAGGTTCTTTTATTGATCTCATTTTTAACCACAAACCAGTCCAACACGGATAATGAGGGCAGGCTCTATGGATTGTTCAGTGTCATCTTTTCACATACTTGCTCCAAAGCTGTCTTTTGGGGAAAGCCAGAATGGATCCTGTTAGAGCAGAGATGCTTCATGAAGAATTGGCTCTTTAAAATCTGCTAGTGCAGCCAGCAAGCTGGGCCAGTTCAGTCAAGACCGTGATGCTCCCACCGCAGATCCCCCACCTTGCCTTGTGATTTATATCCATCAACCGTTAGTCGGCAGGGGATCCACTTCAGTTAAATCAATGTAATGTGAGGTCCACACAACAGGCTGTACTAGTTTATATAGTCAAATTTATCTTTTTTAAAGTACTTTTAGTTACAAACTAGCATATAAGCAGTTCTAGAGCTACAGATAGAACAAAACTTTTAGTGGTGGGTCACTGCAAATGTGTTTAGGAGTAAGAAAATGTGAAAATCTTGCAGCATTAATGCAGAAGTATTAGAGGCATGTTGTGATTCAGTAGGAATTCAAACCATTTCTGGCATTTTTGAAGTTAATCTTTAGCTAATATAATCCTGCGTTAAAAAAAATAAATCTAAAGGTAAGGCGTTCATTTCACCCCCCATTTCTCTGCTTATTATTTTTATTAAAAGATTTTTATAATCACCTTTTCACAATGTCACATGAAAAATCCTCTGACAATTGCAATGATGTTTGCTAAAGGATTAGGGGAATTTGTGGAAAAATCGCTGCTTCATGAAGGAACAATCAAATACTCTTTGCAGATATCTTTGTTCTATAATCTTGATTTCTTTGTGCCAGCACCTTGATTTGTTTCTCAAATTTGACAGGGAAGGGTATGAAGCCACTAAAAATCCAAAATTACAATGCAAGCATATGGAAATATTAAGTTTAGGAAGTCTAAGCGCTTAAACCAACTGTTCAGGGTATTTTCCCCTTAATGTGCTTACATAAATCACATTAGTTTTTATGAGAGTTATTTTTCAAATTTATAGGCTTTTTCAAATGAAGCTTCATCTCCCAAGGTAGCTTGTGCAGAGGAGGCTGAGGGTGTTTCTTCCAGTGAAAGGCTGTAGTGTTCAAATTCTAACTCTGGATTTGTGGGTGTTGTTGGATAAACTGGTTGCGACCAGGCTTTTAGAAAAAGCTTCCATGTTTTAATACTCAGCTTTAGAATGTTGTATTTTCATTTATGAACACCTAGCATTCAAATCACTGATGTAACAGGCAAATACTTATGTGCCTTTAGAAGTGGCATGTGTTATGGCTTCACCTATAACAAAATCAGAGGAGAAAAAACACTTCAATACTTGAGCAAGTACAGTGGGTCAGAACTGTCTATTGTGGGCTTCTCAGCAGTGTTTCATTGAAACCACCGGTTCTTAGAAATGGGTGATTTGGGAGAAATCTAAAAAATTTAGAAGAAAAAGCCTATTCCTAGCTTTGATGAGCATTCCGAACACGCAGTAAGCATATCATGAAGGTTCAGAAAGCAAAAGGCAAAGCCAAACTCTCCAATATTTACTATAACACTGAATGGAGAGGTATTTTACCATTGATTTTGTCAAAAAGGAGCTCAAAGGCTCACCAGAAGGTGAAACTACTCACTAAGCTCTTGTTCCACCTTCGGTCCGGACAGTGACTCGTGTGATCAGCAACCGCAGCCAAGGTAGATCCATTAACTACACCTCCCAGCAAGGCTGGAGGATGGAGGACATGCTCCCTCCCTCCTCTGCACGGGAACACCTGGGAGGTTAAATCCTCCTTCTGAAAGAAAATGAACCCTTTAGGGCTAGGGTTCAATACCTATGTGAAGTATTTCTATAAGGCCTGCTCTCTTCTCTTTCTCTCTCCCCTAAGAAACAGAAACTAAGAGTATCAATTCTGACCAAGTTCAAGGCCCACCATCTTCCAATCAGGAAAGAGGCCAGGCTGATTTTTTGTGCCAGGAGCAGGCTAGTTCCAATGTGGATACGTGAACTGGAAGTCAGGAGGTTTGCTAGGCCAAAGGCAAGCCCACAGGGTACCAGCCCTCTCCCGAGGTTGGCAGGACATTGCCCATCACTTGGCATCCTCATGCAAGGCTTAAAGTTACTTTGTGCCGTCACAGAGAAGCTTTTGTGCTTGAGTTTTGCCATGAGTTTTGGACTTAGTATAGTGAAACATTGACTTAGGACTTTCTTTATATACTCTTTTAGTCTTCCATAATGCCAGCATATTGGAATGTTTATCTCTAATTAGGTTTTCATTGACTCAGAGCTCCTCAGACCTTCCTGGTTTTTCAGTCATAAGTCTTGGGAAAGTTTATGGTTGCTTGGATTTGAGTCTTAACTATTTTGCTTGTTAGCCATAAATTGGCTCCTGCACCTTAAAAATGAGTCTGTAAAGCTCATTTTTCATCATTTTATCATTAAGCTCAAGCTTTCATGACTGCATGTTAAACCAGACCTCTACTTTGGTTTGTCCCTGACATGGGTAGGGTTAGGCTGTATGTTAGGACAGAGCATGGAAACGAGAGCAGTTTCCTTTCCAATTTAAAAGGCATATGATACTTGTACTGAGAAATGTGCTATCCCGTGAACTTTTCAAAGCAGCCACCTCTTAATTCTGTAATGCAGACCCTATTTTATATCTCTGTTTCTTTTGCTTCTGCTCGTGGGGGAGCGCTGCGCTGCACTGGGAGTGCAGCACGTATACAGCACATAATAACAGCAACCAGATTCCACCAGGTTAAGAGGTATTAAAATAAATTCTTTTATTGAAGGCAAAACAAAACCAAGAAGGGTGAAAGGAAAACCTGTGTGAGAGAGCACAGCATGTTAACAAGTCGGGTCTGCTCCTTCTCATATAACAGAAAGTTTTGCAGGAGGCAGTTCACTTGGAAATGCAGGGGTGTGATGGGGATGAAAGCGCAGGCACATGGTGCTTCCCCCGGCATGTTTGCTGTTGCACCGTCCCCGAGCTTCCTGATGCTGCTTAGAAACAACTTGCAAGTTTGTAGAGTTTTATTTTGTGCAAAATAAAAGTTTAGTACCTCCTGAAGTTGTTAGCTTGATGGCGCCTAGGGATCTTGAGGTGTTAAAACCTCCCCTCTTCTCAGGATTGCCACTTTCCCACTCCTGTCCTATCTCCAGGAAACATCTTTGAGCTCAAGCTGCTCATGCCATTTCCTCCCCGTAACTGTGAGGGAGAATTTTATCATCTTCCCTGCAGCTTACGGCCCCCTCCTTCCTGTCGGATATCAGAGAGCACCCGAGGCACTTGAGTCTTGTGGGGAATTTGAAGAACATCCAAAGATATAAACCTACACAGATAAAGTCCTCAGAGATACCTGTATAGCTCAGCAGTGGTTTTCAAAGGGTACTAAATTCCTAAAAATGCAGAAAGTGGGATTTGTAAAATCTCCATCCACACAGTCATCCCACTTCCATTGATTCCCCTGCCCTGCACTCGTAGAAGAAGAAATCTTGGAAGAATTTCTGCACTTATAGGTGCTTTTCAAAAATCTACCTCAAATATATATATATGATCTGGCACTTATTAGCTGCAGGTGGGATGACTCCACACCTCACTATCACTATTACCACTACTAATGCTACACTTATGAGTTGGTTCATGGGCTGCAAATGTGTCAGTGCAGCAGCGCTGTGTCTCTTCCCTCCTCCCACAGCTGCCAGCAGGAGTGTTTGGATAATGATGATATGATTTACACTCTAGCAAAGAGATTGCCTTTGGTATAGAAAATCAGAGTAACTTCTTCCTTTCTTGTCGTATGCTACAGCACAACTTTGTGCGGCGCAGCAAGCTGCACCCGCCAGGCGAACCTGCTGACAGAGCCATCAGTGGCCACAAAGATTTATTTCTGAAGAAAAGGTTCAGCAAAACAAAATCACCATGGCAATATTCAGGTATCTGATTCTCTAGAGATTATGAACAAGCAGCACTAAAGCCAGACACCAGCAATAGCTGAGTGACTAACTCACAGCAAATCATGGTTTTGATTAAGTTCACCCTTTTCCTAGCGGCAAACAGATCATCGAGGCTCTTGGAAGTCCTCTGCTTGCTCCTGGCAATTACATATTGATCCCTTTAGGTGCAGGGCTGATATAAGAAGTGCTGCAGTCCTGTTGAATGCCACAAGTCATGGAGATGAGGATGCTCCAGCATCACAGGTGTGNAGTCCTCTGTTTGCTCCTGGCAATTACATATTGACCCCTTTAGGTGCAGGGCTGGTGTAAGTGCTGCAGTCCTGTTGAATGCCACAAGTCATGGAGATGAGGATGCTCCAGCATCACAGGGGTGTCAGAGACTTTGAGGATGCTGGCACTGGGTGCTCTTCATCCACTCTGAAATTTGGCCTTTTATAGTGAAAAGTATATCACAGAAATATCCCCTAGCTTCTCCGCTTACAGCTAAATGAGAGCACCATATGCTGGTGCACAAGCAATGAGGATGGGAGATAACCCTGTTTTCTTTGTAAAGATCAGAGGTTATTTGTGGCTGTACATGGAATGTATAGAGACAAAGGAAGACCTCAAAAAATCCATAGCTACTGAAGAGAAAATTTCCTATTTTAAGCTACGTTCACTCTCCCCGATCAACCAGCCCTGTTTATGTGTTAGCTTGCAGTCTGGCTGTAGTGAGGAGCCAGCAAACTTCAGGCACGGCAAGAACCAACTCACACTCGAGTGTGGATGTAGCCGAAGATAGATAGGTAGCCCACATTACCATAGTAACTGCAGGCTGTTGCATTAATTTCAGTGAAATAAATAAAGTTTGTAAGTCAAAGGGTATCTACACCGAGCAGTGCAATCGCACATAAAGATACAGAAACAGTTCTGAACAAGACAGCTGGGCTGTCCTGCCTGATTTATCCTGCTTGTTTTCAGGAGGGCTAGTTGCCTTGGGGAATACTTTATTAACCATGACTAGCCTGCTCTCAATATCTCAGCTGGCATGCTCAGATATGGGCCAGTTATCTCTGCACAGCACAACATGGAGCCAAGGAAGACCCATCAAGGTACAAGGAAGCCTCTGCTGTGCTGGATGGCTTTGCAAACACTGAACTGAAAACTATCAGTTCTACCAGTGTAGAATAGACTCTTTCTTACTGGTCGCGGTTGTATTAGCTCTGATGACTGAGGTGACTGGATCTCCACTAGCTGCAATAGGAATTTAAATGCTTGCCGCAAGTAAAAACCTACGGGTACGTGACCAGATTTGGTTGTCTTGGCATGGATTTGAAACACATTCCAAACCTAAACTCATGTGATAAAACCCACCCTTTCTGACTAATTATTTTTTTATTGAAAAATGCCAGTTTATGGAAACTTCTGTTTGGATGAAGAGAAGCCTCCAGCAGGGTTAAGAATCTGTGGCCAGTGCCGGACAAACACCCTGTACATTTTATTATCTGCCTAATTCAACCCCAGGATGGAAAATTCATGTCTCCCACATCCCATGAGCCTGCCTCAACAGCGGGCTGCTGGGGAGAGAGTTTGGGATAGATTTGGTACATATAAATAATCGTCCACTTACTGAGAGAGGGAGCAGGGTTTTGACCTATCGTTACATATTCTAGCTGCTTATATAGCCAGTTCTAGCTGCTTATATCGCCACTTGTTGTGTCCACTGCCACAGTGAATATCTGTCTGTCTGAAGAGCCAATCTGTCTCATCATGTGTATTTTATATAACTGTTTCAGATTTGCCTGCAGCCCAGAAGATTTATTAACTTTTTGTTAGGCCAGTCTCCACAGATGGGGAAAAAAGGTCAAGTTAGTAGCAGGAATACCTTGGGGTAATGGTGTTTAGGGCAGTTCTTATATGGACAAAATGTGAGGAAACCATTAGTCACATTTTCCACATTTTATTTCTTTTATGATATCGTTCTTGGTCATTGTTACCCTGAGTCTAAAATCTTTATTCAAATACTGTTTATGCTACATATTCATAATTATTATCTTAAACTGCCTCCTTAAAAAGAGTTAAAAAAAAAAAATAGGAGTGTTCCAGGAGCGGACAGATGGATACATCTGTCAAGATACTTGCAGCCAAAACACAAACACATGAGGACTCTGCTTAATTAATAAGAAAACAGCTGTTAGCCTTTTCCATCTCTTCTCAGTTTATTTTGCTTTCTTCAGATTTTGTCTTCTTCGTTTAGGTGCATTTGGTATGTCATTATATTGTAGCCGGTTCTTCACACAGCATAGCTGAACAATTTGGAAAATAGCCTCTTCTTTGTGGAACCAGGTAAATAAAACTGATTTTTGGGTACCAAAGGTTTTGCTCTGTGTCTCCAGAATGTGCCGAATGTTTCCTCAGCTGGTGTTTAGGAAACCTCACACTTTTTTTTTTGTTGTTGTTCCTTCTTCCCTCTCTCTCTCTCTTGTTTTGTATGAAGTCAAACAACTAAATTGGTAAAGGACTCAAGAAAAGGCTGTCGACAGATGATTACAGTGATGTACAGAGACATAATCCCATCTCGGACTTCACAATGCACCATACAGTGTGTGAAGAATTGCTTTGTATTTTCATTCTCTCTATTCTCACACAACCAAAGAAAAAAAAGTAATGCATCATTATTGTTTCCTGAGGTTCACAAAAGGTACTAATGAATAGGCTTAACCTGTCCAAATATTGACTTAGCTTTTGAGATAACATTTGGCTAAGGAACTGCCAGTTGCATCATTGTAGTTGTTAACATTTTTTACAATCTAACCACTCTTACTTCCCTTCTCCCCGGATAAATGGAGCAACACATTAACTTTTACCTACCCGGGCATCAGGGGATGTGTCAGGCTTAGCGGATACCATCTCCCACTTCCTCGGTGCTGCCCGAATCACCCTATTTCTTGGATCTTTTTATCTTAGGTAACATTGTCTGTTCTGCAGGACCTGAGCCTGTTGGATCCCTGGTGTTCCTTGTATCTGCAGAGTGTGACTGCAAGCACAAACAAGTGTTGGGCTGCTGCTGAGTAGAAAAGGAGGCCTTGGGTCCATCTCAGAGTGATCCTGACCCCAAATGCCATAGAAATCCATACAGAGAGCCAGTGTGTAGACATGTGTGCTCTAAAAAGCCAGTTCGAGCAAAGTGTTGAGCTTTACCTGTATCACACTTCCCAGAATAAGGCAGATGCAGCCTCAGCCTTTTTTCTTTTTTATGTGTGTGAATGTGATAATTATTACTATTTTTATTATTATTGTCTTTTGCGTGGGTTAAGTAGTTATTCCCTGGGCTAGAAAACAGAGGAAAGCAAGAGAGGGAACAGCAGTGTCCGATAGAGTGACACTTTCCTGGGTGGCAGGACACCCGGGTCCTTCTGCTGTGCTAGTAAATGTGAACGTGTCTGAGGCAAGTGGAACAAACACAGCAAAAGGGTGAATGTGGGCTCTGTAGATTGAAAGGTGGAGAGATTTTCTACATGTGCATTGAACTTAGTTATCCTGCGGTCAGTATGTCTGTCCTGAGCTATGATTTATTAGGCGATGGGGAAACTCTTGTTGAGTTCATTATTGTATCTACTCTTGTTCTTCTTGTTCTCCTTCCTCCTCCTCCTCCTCATTTGTTCTTTCTTCTTCTCTGAAACTACTTGCCAGATTTGGCACAAAGCCATATATGTCAGCAAATAAACCAATTGCTAAAAGAAAAAAAACCTCTTTCTGCCTTTCTTTCTGTTTCAGCGTGCAGATACTTCCATTTTTTTCTCTGTGTTTGTGGATGGATCATGGCTCAAATATTTTCAATAAATGGAATAAATAGATTCCAATGAAACAAAAAGGGAGTAAACTAGAGGATGAGTGATGATAGAGTATTTGATACAGGCATTGGGAGTCTGTCAGTTTTTGAAAGGAGACAGTGAAGGATGGAAGGAGAGGCTGAGGTAAACTGAGACGGTAATGCCATTTTTTAAGAATCTCTTTCCTGGTTCCTAGGTCAAGTTATTGTACCAGTTTGCTATTTTACAAACTCAGATCCCACTGGCTTTTGTTTATGCTTGGGCACATCAACCCCCCTCCATTTTTGAAAATGAAACATAAATTCCTAATCACTTAGAGCCAGACTTTTATGGATATTTAAGTGAGGGATATGGATATTTAATAATATATAATATACATAAAATATATGATAATAATAGAAACTATGAATTCAGTGCCTACAAAGGCACTGGCTTAATGTCTTTAAAAGTGTGGCCTTTGGATGCTGTTGAAAATGTCACTAGTAGTTTATACTGGAGACTGGCCCAGGGCTCAGCAGGGCACGGGAGCTGGGCTACTGCCGCTACCAACATGAGCAGGGAAAGATGCTGCGTGTCTGCAGGACATCTACCTCCAGGTGAGTATAACTGCTGCAAAGTACAGGTCAGAGCAGGGTTTCCAACCACGCTTTGCAAGAATGCCCTGGATCAGCAAAGGAGCTGTGTGTAGTATTTAGCAGGAAAGCAGTGATCTATGGAGGACCAGATTTATTGATTCTGATCCCTTCAGCAGGCTCCAGAGAAAGGTGATTTGTCTTAAGTATGGTCATTGCAGGGAGATCACCTGCTGAAATCGATGCTAATCCCCTTTTATGTCCAAAATTTCGATCTAAATAAACTCTCATCAAACGCCAAAACTGAAGGAGGAGAGAGTGGTGATGCCCATCAGGGCAATGTGCTGAAATATGCCAAAATACTCACAAAGTAAAATGTGTTTACCCCCCAAAAATAGTTCCCCTCTGAAGTCAGCCACACTACTCAAAGAGTCAACATGACTTTCTACAAACGGGAACAAAGCAAACATGCTCTGTTATCTCTATAAAGTCAAACATCATAAGGGAAGATATGCAGCTTGTTAAAGTCGAAAGAGCCCTATCGGCATCCAATTTACAGCAGCACAATGACAGAAATGCTACAGTAGAGAAACAGCAAAACCTCTGAGATTTAATGACTCCATTCATCAGAGGAGAAAGTGATCTGAAAAGGCCTTTTTATCTGTATATAGCTAAAAGTGCCAAGGAGATGAGGAACGCTGATTTATAAGTAAGGGTACATAAAGGGCAGTGATGATGACATATCTGGGTGGGTTTTTTGCCTTTTTTTTTAATGTGCACAGGTGTATCCTGAGTTTTTCCTATTGGTGGTTATCAAATGATGCTATAGTATGAAAATAACTTTCCCTGGACAATGTTCTCCCTGTTTGCTGTGGGGATGGCGAGGTTTGCAGCTTCTCCAGCAAGTTGGTGCAAAGGACAGTGGTTGGGAATGCTAAAGTACTGGCATTCCTCTGACTCATGCAGATTTTGATGGATCCACCCTGATAAACTGGGGCGCCTTGTGCAGGCTGGTAAAATCCACTGACATTCCCTGTCGGCTTCTTTGATCTCCTCATGCCTTGTTTTCCCCTCCATCCAACAGCCGCTTGTTTACAGTATCCTGCAGGCAGTGGAGTTTTATGCACAGGAAATAAGCAGTTTGGGGGGCTGAGCAGTCATTGCACCAGTTGTTAATCAAAGGTGGTGCGATGCCATTTTGTACCCCAATTAAACATAGTCTTACACTAATAGCCATTTTACAGCTTCTTTACTTGCTACAGGGCTGACTCATCAGCTGATTCATTAGTTAAGTCACTTCTTGCTGTTCCAATTGTATTTCCAGCCAAAACATCGCCTGTGATCTGGCAGCCTTGGAAGTCTGTGTAGGGCAGGTTTCATGCTGTTGTTCCTGCAGTGGAGTATGGATGTTGGATTCCAGGAAGAAGAAGAAGGCAATATGAAAAGGTCTAGATTTTGCCTCCAAACATGGAAAAAACAAACAAACAAACAAAAACAGCTTAGAAGAAGGGCTGTTCTCCCAGCAAAAATGTATGGGACTCCACAGAGATAAATGTGCTTGTGTGTTGGTCACTGCAGCAGTGTGCTCCAGTCTGAGTGTGTTCTTCACCAGGGCACTCTTCAGTGACCAAAATCCACCCTGCAGATCACCCAGAGCACCGTGTGGCTGCTAAGTTTAAGTGTCTTCCTGGCAGGGCATCTTTGAAGTAGCTGAGCAGATGCAAGTTGCCATCTTCATAGCTCCTCTGGAAGCTCCTCCATCCCACAGGTTCCAGCAGTATCTCAGAAACATCATTTGAGCGAGGACTCCAGGTTGCCAACAGCATCAAACCTCAGGAGAGCTCCAGAACCTTTGGAGGATGATTGCAAAAATATGGGAGATGCTCTGAGGACAGCCTCAGCCATGATACGTGTGTTTTCTTCAGCTTATCGGAAATCTGAGCTGCACCCAAATGTCTGCAGGCTGAGAGCAGCAGTGCTGATGTTGCAGCTGAAGAGGGCAGTTTGCGGCACCCCTGACTGTATTGTATGAATCAGCTGCATTCAGCAGGACAGGGTCATTCGAGCACAACCGGACAACAGGTCCCACTTCCCACCGGTTTCAGTGGGAGTTCACGGCTCGAAGGGCCCGTGAGCCCTGCTGCACCGAGCTGAGGCCACAGACGTGCAGAGAGTCGATTGCTGCTGCCAATGTAATCTCTATAAATCAGCTATATCTCTATCGATTTCAGCGACACGCCACTGGATTTATACCTGAGAGTGGATTTATACCTTAAGCACGTGGTCTGAATTGAGCCCAGTCCTACTCAGGAAAAGCCATTTGGAGCTTTTCCATATCCATTGATTGGCATTAGGGTAGAACTGTAATGACCCAGTATTTAATACCCTGAGAACTGAACCAAGTATTTCTGAGCTGGGGCAGATCTGCAGATAGGTAAGCTGATGGATCTTAGGTCAGCTAAGTGTTGTTTTTAACCCGAATTAGAAGTATCTCTTTAAAAACCATTGTGAAACAGATGAAGAAGAATCACACCCTGCAGTTCTCTTCTGAGGATTTGCCTCTCAACCAGAGGAAATTTGAGCAGAGGGCTGGACTAGATGATCTCTAGAGGTCCCTTCTGACCTCAACTATTCAGTGATTCTGTGAAAGATCCACGCTTGATCACATAATAATAACACTTTAATCTGATCTTGTTCCTCAACAGCACATATCTTACTTTCTCATTAACATCAATAACCTACTTTATCTGGAAAAGATAGTCCACATTCCTCACTTGCATGAAGAAGGTGACAGGAAAATCAAGAGAATGTGGTGATTCAAGAATGCCAAATCCCTCCTCACTGTAATGAAACACAGACAACAGTTTTGCACAGCTTCTTGGCTGGAGAACTCCACCAAGTTTTCTGATTTCTCTAATTTCTATGACCCTATGAAGGCAGCGTACGCATGATGTGTGACAAGTTGCTGTATGGAACAAGCTGCATTATTATTTATATATATTTTTATATTCACCAACCATGAAACTAGAAAATCGCCTGCAAGACTGTGTGAAAGTTTATCCCTGGAAAGATCTGACTGAGTGGGTGGATCAAATCACAGGGTAGGTAGATCACGTCAGTTTAGGAAGATAGGAGAGAGGGAGGGAGTGAAATGTTGGGTAGGTTTGAGAAGTAGTTATACCCTAGATATAACTGCCAAGACAAGAACATCTTCCGATGCGGCTAGAGGGAAAGGAAGGGAGGAGAGGCTGTGAGACCCGTGGGTAGAGTTGTTCATGGGACATGGGTGAAGCTGCCATCAGAGCCAGGGTTTTACATTTGGACTTTTCCTTTCCTTCTTCTTTAGACTTTTCTGTGGGAGGAGTGAACACGGGCCCCAGAGATGGGCCAGGAAGCTCCCACCTGTACCTAGTGACACTGTCCCATCAGTGACGATGGCTGCAGAGCTGACTAGGACCAGGGGGTGGATGGCACAGGTAGAAGTGACCCAGCTCAGATGGTCTATGCAGCTCCATGCACCACACTATCAGTAAAGCCAATGCATTTCAGTAAGTTTTGTCCTGGTCTGAAACAAAAAATACACATTTGCATTTTTAAAATTATATTTATTTATTTATTTTACATGAAGCATGAGGGCTTAGGGAAGAGTCTCAGTATTCAAATCTACTTAGCTTCCCCACCATCAATCTTAAACTGCAACAGTTTTCCCATGAGAGTTTACAATATTCTATCGCCTCTACTGCAAATGGGTTTCTTCCCATCTTGCTTGCAAGTGTTGCTGCTGTGAAATAAATGCAGAAAATCTTTCATGAAAATAAGCAGATTGGGAAGACCACCAGAAAATAGGGATGCTGTGAGGGGAGCTGATGCTTAGGATGATTATTTCTTTTTAAATTCTTTTCTCATTTAAAGACTAGCTTCTAGAAGACAGCCTTAAGTGCCGCAGCAAGTCAGATGTGGTGCTTGGATTCACCATGCTTCATTTACCATACTAACTGGGGAATAATACTTAAGGCCAGACTTTTCAGGGTGTTGAGGTAATAAACTCACCCTAAATTGTCTTAAAAAAAGGCTCTGAATCCTCTTCATTGTATAAGAAGAGATTTGGCCATCAGCAAAATTCTGCTTCATCCCCTCAGTGTGGGATTCCCTTGCTGAGCTGTGAGATTTGGGCAAGATAATAAGAAACAGAAGAGACTGGGGGTCTGGCAAGCCATCTCTATTGCTTTTTTCTGTATACAGCCAGATGTTTATTGCCTGTCAGCATTTTCTCTCATAAAGTGGCACTAAAAAATTGCAAAGATATGATTCCTGAACTTTCATTAAAGTGTACTATGTTTCAGGTTTCTCCTGTCTATGCACAAGTCGGGTTATTAATCCAGTATAAGATTTTGGCAGAGTTATCCTACATAATAAATATAAATACCAAGGTAATGCTCAGGTGAATCAAATTCCTCCTAGCTGGGTTTTCTCAGGGGTTATTCCTAGGTCACTATGTCAGAAATGACTCCCTCAGTTTTAGCAAAATAGATGTATGGGAGGATAAAAATTGTTGCAGCTGAAGCAGAAATTACAATTGCTTTGGTATTCCCACTTTTTAATTTTGGAAGCTCTGACAGATGGTGTTTCTGTCACCAGAGGATCATCAGGGCTCAAACAGTCCACTCAGGTCTGATGAGTACAAATTCTGGTGAGATTCATTTGTGCCTTTTGGCAGGTTATCCATACCTGTTTTAAGGCTAGAATTACTAAACAGTCTTAAACTGCTCTTCTGGGAGCGTAACTGCTAACTCACTCCTGCAAACGCATCTTTGCACTGCTGAAAGGCTTCACAGGAGTGTGTTGCCTTCACTGCATGACCGCAGGACAGAGACAGACCAGCTGTGCTTGCTCCCTCCTCCCTCTCTCACATATGTTACCAGCTGTGCCGGGCCATTATGTTTCTCCTCCGTCCTTTTGGCTTGCCTGGCTCAGACATGCTTATGGATTAGGGAAAGTATGAAATATTCAGTGCGGGCCAGGGTGACTGTGAAAAAGAACAAGTTAAAAACTACTGTTTGAAAAAGGATTGCCTATTAGAATACAACTGTTTGAAAAACAATCCCTTATTAGGCTACATCTCTCTTTTTTAATTTATGAACAAAAAATAAATAAGCAAGGAATTAACTTGCTGCTGGTTACAGGCAAGACAAAGAATCCATGCTGAACCATGGGAAAGAGGCAACTATTTTGCCCTTTGGCAAGGGGCTGACAGACTTCCTTTTTTTTTTTTTTTGCTAGTTGAACAACAGAGTAAATGAGTAAATGGATGCAGAAAAGTTGCATAGATTTGCTGTCATGTAAACATTGTTTGCATACAGTGACGAATTCAGCGAGTGCGCAACTGTTTTTCCCAGGGCTGGAGAAAGAAAGAAAGATGAGCAAAGCCTCAGTAGCAGGATTTTATGCCCAAACTGGAGAGAACAGATAGAGTAACGTCTGGCTGCGCTGATACAGAAAATTGTGCAGTTGTGTATCACTCAAACGATATGTGATAGCTCACGATAGCATGGGTCCAGTATTCCAGTATTCCAAGCCCTCTGAAACTTATTGCTTGACACAGATGCAATAGCTCCTTTCCATATCACTAAACTGTCAAAGTACTCTTTAACTGACTGTCAAAGCACTCTTTAACTGAACATGGACGTCTTAAGTCCACAAATAGCATCCTTCTCACAGGAGAGTCATGTCTTTCTCCTTTCTTTTTGTTTCACTCTGGAAGAATACAATGTTCTACCCTGTTCTTTGCCTTTTCTCAACCAAGTCTTTGCAAATACCTCACAGAGGGTAGCAAAGTGAATTTCATTAGTCGATTCTGCAAGGCCAGGACTACACTGCTGTTACTGCTCTCCCCTCATGCTCATTCAATGTGTGATATACCATGGACTATAGCAATTAAGGGTCTACTGAGGCTGCAACACAACTGCAGGGCTCAGCAAGCTGCAGAACTGTCCTGTGAGCTTCTGTCCGTCTTGCTGTTAGTAGCTGGCTGTGTACACGTGTATATGTGTTGTATCCATGTGTTCCTGTGTGTGCCTATCGGGAATATGTGCTCAACCTCCCTACTGACTGGATCTGGGAACGCAGAGATGCAGCAGTCTCACCTCTGTCAGGTTAATGAATTTGGCACCCCCTAGAAGGATGATCCTGCAGGAACACGGATCCATGGGCATGGTGAGCACTGGTATTCCCTCTAGCTCTCTTCAATGTTGCTCTATGTCTAGCTACTTCTCTTTGACTTCAGTAGGAGCTTTGCCAAACTGAGCAAAGAGCCCAGGATAAGAGTTCCCTGGGGAGCAGTTAGCACGGTGCTGACCTTTTTTTTACAAGGAACACTTTCTCATGGTAAGAAATTGCTTCAACTTGTGCTTTTCTCTGGCAGAGCAAGCAAGTAAAGTGTTATTTCCGCCCCAAAACAACACTGATGAGTGGCAAAGGCGGAAAAGTGTCTTACCACTCTGTTTTCTTTTGTGTGTTTGTAGAGACACTGCTGACTACCCAAAGGATTGAGAAGTTCATTTGCTCAGTTCCTTAGAGTCAGTTGCACTTAGAGGGCAAAAGTCTTGTTGAGAGCAACAAAACAAAATAAATCATTTACATTTAACCAAACAGATACATATCCTAAAACAATTCCATCATGTAAGCAACTCCCAATGTGAATAAACAGAAATTTGGCAGCAATTTTGATAGTTTGGAAGGCTGAGAGGTCCCCAGAGGATTTATTTCTTATCACTAAATGCAACTCACAAACCAGAAAAACACACAAAACCTGACTTTGCCAATCATTTGTCAGGCTAGTATATTTGAAGACTCTATTGGACATTTGACAAATAACTGACAAAAAAAAAGACACTTGTTAAGTAATTGGCAAATAATAGACAAAATATGGACAACTACCAAAATATTTGATAAATAATTTGACAATTATTTGATGACTAGTAGTGCTACCTTATGAACAAAGATCTGTGTTTTGATCCTTAGGATCCTACTGGTATATAAAGCCATCTGAAAAGTGGATTTTCCTGCTAGCTGCAATTTCTTCATCTTTTCTTTCAGTCTGCTTGGTTCCACCCTGGATTGAAGCTATTATTTCTGAAGCCAGAGCCCTCCAATGCCTCTATTCTCCATGAGAATGATGTTCTTGTTGACAACAAATATAAATTACACAGAAAAGGAGCTTTGTGTTTACAGGGTCATAAGGCTGCAGAGCAGACCCACCGGGCTCAGAGCCCTGTTTTGGATTATTGCAAGTTTCTTCTCAAATGTGAGAAATTTTCAGCAAAACTCTCTGTGCTCCATGAACTGAAATTCTGCATGGGAAGGCCTTCAACAAGTGCTGTTACTACATGAAAAACCTAAATGGAAGGAAAGGCCCGAAGCATTCTTACTGGCTGCTTTTTTGAGTCTTTTTATGCCACATTTTGTGGAGATTCTGTGGCTACAACGTATCTTTTTTTTTTTCTTTATATATTTTTTAATCATTTGTGAATGCATTGGAATGGCAGGTTTTCTGCTACCCAAATCTCAATCCTCGTTTCACATCAGACCTGCTCCTGAAATAGCCTGTAATTTGTGCTTCTATCATACATCATGAAATTACGCCTTGTGAATCTTAAAATTCAGCAGAAAATACAGTGCAAGGAAGGAGAAGTATTTCCTCTCTCTGTAGGAGTTGTGTAGGCAGTTTGCTATATACTACTCAAAATACCACCCTCCTCACTACGGTGACATGTGCACTGAACAGCAGCGCTTCCTGCAAACAGTTTCTCTCACTGATATGTTCTTCATGAGTTCCAAATCTTGAGGAGGATAAATTCTGCTTCAGTGTAGAAATGCGTTTATGTACTTTAGGGAAAAACAAGTAAATGTTGATGACCCAAGCACTTACACTGAGCGCAGGCTTGTCCCTGCACTGAGACCATGGTGACTTTCCTCCTTACAAACGCAGAACTCCTGAAGGCCGGCAGTCACAGAAACGCAGAATCATGGAATGGTTGAGGTTGGAAGGGACCTCTAGTTCCAGTTTGAGTTCCAGATCCAGTTCAATCCCCCTGCTCAAGCGGGGACACCCAGAGCACGTGGTACAGGATCGCATTCAGGTGGATTTTGAAGACCTCCAGAGAAGGAGACTCCACAACTTCTCTGGGCAGCCTGTTCAATCAAGACTTTCCCCTTCCACGGAGACCAACAGCAAATGAATGTGATTCAATGTTTGCTTGGTGCATTGTAGAGTATACTGTGGGATATGAAGCCTCATCTCACAGCGGTGTATTAAAAGGCCTTGAAGTATTTATTTTCTGTATTAGATGGTTTCTTCTTCAAATAACCGTTTCCCTTAGGGAGGAAGTTTGTTCTGATGATACAATAAATCTAACGTGTTTTTCTCTGGCTAGCGGTCTTGTCAAAGCACCGCGTTAAATCGATAACCTTCAGGGAAGCATAATGCCTCACATGATGGTTTCTTGGCATTTTATGGGTAGAACTGTTTCAAGAGCCCCAACTTCCATCCCCTCAAGGACCTGCCAGGGCTGTGTTCATGGTGTGGCACTTTTGCTGCTCATCTGGGCATCTCCCCTATCAAATCCTGTGCCGTTTGCCCTGTAACAACCTGCCTGAAGCTCAGAGGGAGGAAAGTGAAATGAAGACATCTGTCAGCTCAGTCTGTTCACGCATGGCTAAAATGATACTCAACAAGCTGCAGCATCTCTGTAAATATTTCCCTCATTAAAGAGCTGATTTAATTTCGTGAGCTCCAAGTTCTTTCATGGTCATTACCCATTACACAGAAACAGGCACTGCTGAGTTAGCTTGTCAGAAGGCTTCAGCGTACCTTTTAAGGCTGGTTGAAATTGGTGTAAATGTAGGATTGTATGTATCTCTCTTTGCAGGGAGAAGGTTGAGTTCTTTATTTAGCAAAATCTTACCAGACAGTTTATTTGCCACTAATAAATAAATAAATAAATCACACATAAATAAATAAATTGCATATAAGCTAATAAGAGTTTTTCCAAAGCACTCTGAAATCTGTGGATCAGGTGCTTTCAGTTGCAGTGATTTAATTATTTTCATCCTACTATTCTGGGATTAGAGACACTGATGTTATTGTTGTGCCTAGAGATACCGATCCTAAATCAGAGGCTATGATATCACTGTGCTGGATAACGCATGGACTCTAAGCAACGTGGTTTCTATCCTGCAGACCTTTTACAGCCTTTATGCCCATGTTTTTAATTGCTATATGAATTCCCTCTTGTGAACATGAATTCCTCAGAATACATAGCTCATGTGTAAGTATTTAAAAATAACCAAGTTCCAAATCCTAAGTCCAATTTTATTACATTTTTAACAGTTTGTTTTCCAAGTTAGCAGAGCTTTTACTTCTAGCTAAGCAGTGTATGACCTTTAGCTTTCCATAAAAATAGGCCTCTCCCTCTGTGTGATCTTATGAGGGAAAGTGTTGTTCAATTAAATCTAATCTTCTGCCTACATCTCTTGCTCATGTTACTCCCATTACTACTTTTTGACTAGTTGACTCTGCATGGACTGGGCTCCCACGTGAAAATAACTGGACAGAAGGGAAATAGTGCTAATTTCCTCATTTGTTATTTAGGTTGGTGTTACCATGCTCTTATTTACCAGCACTTGATCAGGATAGATTTGGATTAATGGGCACCAATGCAAGCTTTATTTTAGTAATATAAGATACATTTTATGTTAGGTGTGTGAATAAGGTGATCCTCCTGTTGGCACGATGTGAAAAGCAGCAGATTACACCTGACTCTCAACATGTCCTCTAGCAAGTCACTTAAACTTCCATTCTTCTTCCCCATTTTCCTCCCCAGGTGTTTGTCTCCCAGCCTGCCACATCACTGCATCAGTGCTAAGCATCAGGGAATCAATACTAATCACCTTCAAGCTTTGACACTAAGGTAATAAGCATCACAGAAAAGTATAGTGTGTATGTATATGTATATGGACTATACATACACACCTGTCACACATGTATATAGCTCATATAGCTCATATCTGTATATGCTTATGATTCAGTTTATCTCCAGTCACCTTGCCCCTGTTAAATACAAAGGAGATGAGGAGATGGACTGCAATACGTCTTAGAACCACAGCATGCGTATTTCCAAGTCCATTGAAGCAGTAACTTGAAGCAGTTCTCTTTGGACATAATCCTGTAAATGGAGCCATTGAGCCATTAGGCCCACATGGGCAGAATCCACATAGTATCCCATTGGCTGCAGATACCTTCTGTCAGGTTGGAGAGATTCCCTTTAGGATTCATGTATAGAACTGGGGCCTGTATTTTAAATATTTGTTTTAAAACATTCAGTTTCACATACCTGATCCTTTAGGCACCAAGGAACCAAAAAATATTTTAGAATATGAACCAGAAATGTACCTGCATTGGTTGCATAAATCTGAATCATCTGTAGGTGTACAAGTACAAGTACATGTACAAGTTACCTTAGGGTTGAATGTAGCGAGGATGGGGCCAAACTATTCTCAGTGGTGGCCGGTGACAGGACAAAGCGTAATGAGTACAAACTGAAAAGTGAGGAAGAACTTCTTTTCTGTGAGGGTGACAGAGCCCTGGAACAGCCTGCCCAGAGAGGCTGTGGAGTCTCCTTCTCTGGAGATCTTCCAAACCCACCTGGATGCCACCCTGTGCCTTGTGCTCTGGGTGTCCCTGCTGGAGCAGGGGGGTTGGACTAGATGATCTCTAGAGGTCCCTTCCAACCTCAACCATTCTGTGATTCTGTGATTCTGTGATTCAGTCCCTGGCCTTAATTGCTATAGCAGTTACAGAAAAGCCTTTTAGAGTGTGGGCTGCTGTAAACTGTTGTTATTCTATGAAAGAGAAGATTCTGGATCACCCTCTGTGTATTACTGACTACTCCATTATGTAGAGAGAGGGTACATACACAGAATTGTATGTGCTGTACTGCAGGCAATTCATGTCCAACCCAGACAGTGACTAAACTTTATGTCATCTGCTAATCCAGGTGTGGTCACTATTTTCACCATGAAAGCAGCAGATGAACAATACTTCCATAGAAAACATAACAGGCTCATAAAATACAAAGATTGATTTACTACTTTATTGGCCGCACCATTTCAGGCTGTTTCAGAGGTTTGCTGTTCCCTAGATGGTAAATAAACCATGTGTTGCTAATTGCCTTGGACAGGACTAGATGAATCCCCCATTAGGGATCAAAATGCATTTTAGAGGGTCATGGTCACTTTTCCAAACAACTAGATAAAAGGGGCAGTGGGGAATAGGTAATAATGGGAGTTACACTGCAAGGGGAATACAGACATGTATTAAAGGACAACAACAGTGTTAAAGAGTCATTTCCTACACATAGCCAACAGCCAAAGCAGTTCATTAACAAGGCCTTATTTAGGGAGAGACAGGTTGCTTCATTTGATAAGGTGATGATCTGCTTCTCTCTACTCCCTGATGGATAAAGTTCCAGGCTGAAGGCAGAGTGGATGGTTTGCAATGAGGAAATTGGATTATGGCTTGCAGAAAATGGAGTTCTCTGCTGCTATAACTCATTAGACAAAGTCTTACACGTCATTTGCTTGCAGTAGATCTGTTTGGGTCTGTTTGGTGCTGGGTACAGCTGAACAGCACAACCATCGAATGCGTCTCAGGCCTTTTGAGCCTTCATCATTGCTGCTGCACATTGAACATGCTCCAGATATGCTCCCAGTCAGGGACCAGGCTATTCATATCTTACTTAGAGGTTTCCTCTCTGTGCTGAAGGTGGATCCCTTCAGGACCTTTGAGTTTTGGCTCGTCTCCAAGTCTATTGCACAGCTCTTCTGCAAGGTATGATATGAGAGTCTTGTGTAGTAGTTGCGTGTTCTTCCTCCTTATCCAATACATCAGCACTGGTGTGCCTAAAGACTTATCTTTCCAGCCCAGTTCACACTGAAGAGATGGATGACATTCAGGGGATTTCAGTCACATATGGCATGCAAATCCAGACTACTAGCCCCAAGGACCAGAGAAAAGCACTTTTTGATACTAAGGGGGAATATGTTACTGCTGCCATATGGTTCTTCTAAAACAGAATATAATGCTGGAGGAGCATCAAAGGAGAGTGAAGGACCACACACCACTGGGGAACAGAGGATATGTCCTTCATGTCATGTCAATAAGATCTCCAACTCTGTTCTGGAGGGACTACTTCTCTAATATACCTTCCCTGAAGAGATAAACTTCCTTTGGTTTGAATTCCCTTCCCTTCCCTTCCCTTCCCTTCCCTTCCCTTCCCTTCCCTTCCCTTCCCTTCCC